>CAWVQO010000449.1:0-193000 GCA_963932275.1 Andrena praecox
AAAATCCAAAATAATCGAAGTTGGTTTCAAATAAATTTATTAAAATTTGACACTTCCAACTAATTTTTGTTTCGCAATCCTAAAAATTGAAGTTATTTTCATCTAAATATACTCAAATATAGATTCTACAACAAAAATACTCAACAAAATCCAAAATAATCGAAGTTGGTTTCAAATAAATTTATTAAAATTTGACAGTTCCAACTAAATTTTTTTTCACAATCCAAAAAATTGAAGATAATTTCATCTAAATTTACTCAAATATGCATCCTACAACAAAAATACTCAACAAAATCCAAAAAAATCGATGTTGGTCTCAAATAAATTTATTAAAATTGGACACTTCCAACTAAAATTTTTTTCACAATCCTAAAAATTGAAGTTATTTTCATCTAAATTTACTCAAATATAGATCCTACAACAAAAATACTCAACAAAATCCAAAATAATCGAAGTTGATTTCAAATAAATTTATTAAAATTTGACACTTCCAACTATAATTTTTTTCACAATCCAAAAAATTGAAGATAATTTCGTCTAAATTTACTGAAATATGCATCCTACAACAAAAATACTCACAAAATCCACAAAAATCGAAGTAGGTCTCAAATAAATTTATTAAAATTTTACACTTCCATGTAAATTATTTTTCACAATCCAAAAAATTGCCGTTATTTTCATCTAAATTTAACCAAATATACATCCTACAACAAAAATACTCGACCAAATCCAAAAATATCGAAGTTGATTTCAAATAAATTTATTAAAATATGACACTTCCAACTATAATTTTTTTCACAATCCAAAAAATTGAAGTTATTTTCATCTAAATTTACTCAAATATACATCCTACAACAAAAATACTCGACCAAATCCTAAAATATCGAAGTTGATTTCAAATAAATTTATTAAAATTTGACACTTCCAACTATAATTTTTTTCACAATCCAAAAAATTGAAGTTATTTTCATCTAAATTTACTCAAATATACATCCTACAAAAAAATACTCAACAAAATCCAAAAAAATCGGTGTTGGTTTCAAATAAATTTATTAAAATTTGACTCTTCCAACTAAAATTTTTATCACAATCCAAAAAATTGAATTTATTTTCATCTAAATTTACTCAAATATAGATCCTACAACAAAAATACTCAACAAAATAAAAAATAATCGAAGTTGGTTTCAAATAAATTTATTAAAATTTGACACATCCAACTAAAATTTTTTTCACAAGCCAAAAAATTGATGTTATTTTCATCTAAATTTACTCAAATATAGATCCTACAACAAAAATACTCAACAAAATCCAAAAAAATCGGTGTTGGTTTCAAATAAATTTATTAAAATTTGACTCTTCCAACTAAAATTTTTATCACAATCCAAAAAATTGAATTTATTTTCATCTAAATTTACTCAAATATAGATCCTACAACAAAAATAATCAACAAAATCCAAAATAATCGAAGTCGGTTTCAAATAAATTTATTAAAATTTGACACTTCCAACTAATTTTTGTTTCGCAATCCTAAAAATTGAAGTTATTTTCATCTAAATATACTCAAATATAGATTCTACAACAAAAATACTCAACAAAATCCAAAATAATCGAAGTTGGTTTCAAATAAATTTATTAAAATTTGACACTTCCAACTAAATTTTTTTTCACAATCCAAAAAATTGAAGATAATTTCATCTAAATTTACTCAAATATGCATCCTACAACAAAAATACTCAACAAAATCCAAAAAAATCGAAGTTGGTCTCAAATAAATTTATTAAAATTTGACACTTCCAACTAAATTTTTTCACAATCCAAAAAATTGTCGTTATTTTCATCTAAATTTACTCAAATATACATCCCACAACAAAAATACTCGACAAAATCCAAAAAAATCGAAGTTGATTTCAAATAAATTTATTAAAATTTGACACTTCCAACTAAATTTTTTTCGCAATCCTAAAAATTGAAGTTATTTTCATCTATATTTACTCAAATATACATCCTACAAAAAAATACTCAACAAAATCCAAAAAAATCGATGTTGGTCTCAAATAAATTTATTAAACTTTGACACTTCCAACTATAATTTTTTTCACAATCCAAAAAATTGAAGATAATTTCATCTAAATTTACTGAAATATGCATCCTACAACAAAAATACTCAACAAAATCCCCAAAAATCGAAGTAGGTCTCAAATAAATTTATTAAAATTTTACACTTCCATGTAAATTTTTTTTCACAATCCAAAAAATTGTCGTTATTTTCATCTAAATTTACTCAAATATACATCCTACAACAAAAATACTGGACCAAATCCAAAAATATCGAAGTTGATTTCAAATAAATTTATTAAAATATGACACTTCCAACTATAATTTTTTTCACAATCCAAAAAATTGAAGTTATTTTCATCTAAATTTACTCAAATATACATCCTACAACAAAAACACTCGACCAAATCCAAAAATATCGAAGTTGATTTCAAATAAATTTATTAAAATTTGACACTTCCAACTATAATTTTTTTCACAATCCAAAAAATTGAAGTTATTTTCATCTAAATTTACTCAAATATACATCCTACAAAAAAATACTCAACAAAATCCAAAAAAATCGGTGTTGGTTTCAAATAAATTTATTAAAATTTGACTCTTCCAACTAAAATTTTTATCACAATCCAAAAAATTGAATTTATTTTCATCTAAATTTACTCAAATATAGATCCTACAACAAAAATAATCAACAAAATCCAAAATAATCGAAGTTGGTTTCAAATAAATTTATTAAAATTTGACACTTCCAACTAATTTTTGTTTCGCAATCCTAAAAATTGAAGTTATTTTCATCTAAATATACTCAAATATAGATTCTACAACAAAAATACTCAACAAAATCCAAAATAATCGAAGTTGGTTTCAAATAAATTTATTAAAATTTGACAGTTCCAACTAAATTTTTTTTCACAATCCAAAAAATTGAAGATAATTTCATCTAAATTTACTGAAATATGCATCCTACAACAAAAATACTCACAAAATCCACAAAAATCGAAGTAGGTCTCAAATAAATTTATTAAAATTTTACACTTCCATGTAAATTATTTTTCACAATCCAAAAAATTGCCGTTATTTTCATCTAAATTTAACCAAATATACATCCTACAACAAAAATACTCGACCAAATCCAAAAATATCGAAGTTGATTTCAAATAAATTTATTAAAATATGACACTTCCAACTATAATTTTTTTCACAATCCAAAAAATTGAAGTTATTTTCATCTAAATTTACTCAAATATACATCCTACAACAAAAATACTCGACCAAATCCAAAAATATCGAAGTTGATTTCAAATAAATTTATTAAAATTTGACACTTCCAACTATAATTTTTTTCACAATCCAAAAAATTGAAGTTATTTTCATCTAAATTTACTCAAATATACATCCTACAAAAAAATACTCAACAGAATCCAAAAAAATCGGTGTTGGTTTCAAATAAATTTATTAAAATTTGACTCTTCCAACTAAAATTTTTATCACAATCCAAAAAATTGAATTTATTTTCATCTAAATTTACTCAAATATAGATCCTACAACAAAAATACTCAACAAAATCCAAAATAATCGAAGTTGGTTTCAAATAAATTTATTAAAATTTGACACATCCAACTAAAATTTTTTTCACAAGCCAAAAAATTGATGTTATTTTCATCTAAATTTACTCAAATATAGATCCTACAACAAAAATACTCAACAAAATCCAAAAAAATCGGTGTTGGTTTCAAATAAATTTATTAAAATTTGACTCTTCCAACTAAAATTTTTATCACAATCCAAAAAATTGAATTTATTTTCATCTAAATTTACTCAAATATAGATCCTACAACAAAAATAATCAACAAAATCCAAAATAATCGAAGTTGGTTTCAAATAAATTTATTAAAATTTGACACTTCCAACTAATTTTTGTTTCGCAATCCTAAAAATTGAAGTTATTTTCATCTAAATATACTCAAATATAGATTCTACAACAAAAATACTCAACAAAATCCAAAATAATCGAAGTTGGTTTCAAATAAATTTATTAAAATTTGACAGTTCCAACTAAATTTTTTTTCACAATCCAAAAAATTGAAGATAATTTCATCTAAATTTACTCAAATATGCATCCTACAACAAAAATACTCAACAAAATCCAAAAAAATCGATGTTGGTCTCAAATAAATTTATTAAAATTGGACACTTCCAACTAAAATTTTTTTCACAATCCTAAAAATTGAAGTTATTTTCATCTAAATTTACTCAAATATAGATCCTACAACAAAAATACTCAACAAAATCCAAAATAATCGAAGTTGATTTCAAATAAATTTATTAAAATTTGACACTTCCAACTATAATTTTTTTCACAATCAAAAAATTGAAGATAATTTCGTCTACATTTACTGAAATATGCATCCTACAACAAAAATACTCACAAAATCCACAAAAATCGAAGTAGGTCTCAAATAAATTTATTAAAATTTTACACTTCCATGTAAATTATTTTTCACAATCCAAAAAATTGCCGTTATTTTCATCTAAATTTAACCAAATATACATCCTACAACAAAAATACTCGACCAAATCCAAAAATATCGAAGTTGATTTCAAATAAATTTATTAAAATATGACACTTCCAACTATAATTTTTTTCACAATCCAAAAAATTGAAGTTATTTTCATCTAAATTTACTCAAATATACATCCTACAACAAAAATACTCGACCAAATCCAAAAATATCGAAGTTGATTTCAAATAAATTTATTAAAATTTGACACTTCCAACTATAATTTTTTTCACAATCCAAAAAATTGAAGTTATTTTCATCTAAATTTACTCAAATATACATCCTACAAAAAAATACTCAACAAAATCCAAAAAAATCGGTGTTGGTTTCAAATAAATTTATTAAAATTTGACTCTTCCAACTAAAATTTTTATCACAATCCAAAAAATTGAATTTATTTTCATCTAAATTTACTCAAATATAGATCCTACAACAAAAATACTCAACAAAATCCAAAATAATCGAAGTTGGTTTCAAATAAATTTATTAAAATTTGACACATCCAACTAAAATTTTTTTCACAAGCCAAAAAATTGATGTTATTTTCATCTAAATTTACTCAAATATAGATCCTACAACAAAAATACTCAACAAAATCCAAAAAAATCGGTGTTGGTTTCAAATAAATTTATTAAAATTTGACTCTTCCAACTAAAATTTTTATCACAATCCAAAAAATTGAATTTATTTTCATCTAAATTTACTCAAATATAGATCCTACAACAAAAATACTCAACAAAATCCAAAATAATCGAAGTTGGTTTCAAATAAATTTATTAAAATTTGACACATCCAACTAAAATTTTTTTCACAAGCCAAAAAATTGATGTTATTTTCATCTAAATTTACTCAAATATAGATCCTACAACAAAAATACTCAACAAAATCCAAAAAAATCGGTGTTGGTTTCAAATAAATTTATTAAAATTTGACTCTTCCAACTAAAATTTTTATCACAATCCAAAAAATTGAATTTATTTTCATCTAAATTTACTCAAATATAGATCCTACAACAAAAATAATCAACAAAATCCAAAATAATCGAAGTTGGTTTCAAATAAATTTATTAAAATTTGACACTTCCAACTAATTTTTGTTTCGCAATCCTAAAAATTGAAGTTATTTTCATCTAAATATACTCAAATATAGATTCTACAACAAAAATACTCAACAAAATCCAAAATAATCGAAGTTGGTTTCAAATAAATTTATTAAAATTTGACAGTTCCAACTAAATTTTTTTTCACAATCCAAAAAATTGAAGATAATTTCATCTAAATTTACTCAAATATGCATCCTACAACAAAAATACTCAACAAAATCCAAAAAAATCGATGTTGGTCTCAAATAAATTTATTAAAATTGGACACTTCCAACTAAAATTTTTTTCACAATCCTAAAAATTGAAGTTATTTTCATCTAAATTTACTCAAATATAGATCCTACAACAAAAATACTCAACAAAATCCAAAATAATCGAAGTTGATTTCAAATAAATTTATTAAAATTTGACACTTCCAACTATAATTTTTTTCACAATCAAAAAATTGAAGATAATTTCGTCTACATTTACTGAAATATGCATCCTACAACAAAAATACTCACAAAATCCACAAAAATCGAAGTAGGTCTCAAATAAATTTATTAAAATTTTACACTTCCATGTAAATTATTTTTCACAATCCAAAAAATTGCCGTTATTTTCATCTAAATTTAACCAAATATACATCCTACAACAAAAATACTCGACCAAATCCAAAAATATCGAAGTTGATTTCAAATAAATTTATTAAAATATGACACTTCCAACTATAATTTTTTTCACAATCCAAAAAATTGAAGTTATTTTCATCTAAATTTACTCAAATATACATCCTACAACAAAAATACTCGACCAAATCCAAAAATATCGAAGTTGATTTCAAATAAATTTATTAAAATTTGACACTTCCAACTATAATTTTTTTCACAATCCAAAAAATTGAAGTTATTTTCATCTAAATTTACTCAAATATACATCCTACAAAAAAATACTCAACAAAATCCAAAAAAATCGGTGTTGGTTTCAAATAAATTTATTAAAATTTGACTCTTCCAACTAAAATTTTTATCACAATCCAAAAAATTGAATTTATTTTCATCTAAATTTACTCAAATATAGATCCTACAACAAAAATACTCAACAAAATCCAAAATAATCGAAGTTGGTTTCAAATAAATTTATTAAAATTTGACACATCCAACTAAAATTTTTTTCACAAGCCAAAAAATTGATGTTATTTTCATCTAAATTTACTCAAATATAGATCCTACAACAAAAATACTCAACAAAATCCAAAAAAATCGGTGTTGGTTTCAAATAAATTTATTAAAATTTGACTCTTCCAACTAAAATTTTTATCACAATCCAAAAAATTGAATTTATTTTCATCTAAATTTACTCAAATATAGATCCTACAACAAAAATAATCAACAAAATCCAAAATAATCGAAGTCGGTTTCAAATAAATTTATTAAAATTTGACACTTCCAACTAATTTTTGTTTCGCAATCCTAAAAATTGAAGTTATTTTCATCTAAATATACTCAAATATAGATTCTACAACAAAAATACTCAACAAAATCCAAAATAATCGAAGTTGGTTTCAAATAAATTTATTAAAATTTGACACTTCCAACTAAATTTTTTTTCACAATCCAAAAAATTGAAGATAATTTCATCTAAATTTACTCAAATATGCATCCTACAACAAAAATACTCAACAAAATCCAAAAAAATCGATGTTGGTCTCAAATAAATTTATTAAAATTGGACACTTCCAACTAAAATTTTTTTCACAATCCTAAAAATTGAAGTTATTTTCATCTAAATTTACTCAAATATAGATCCTACAACAAAAATACTCAACAAAATCCAAAATAATCGAAGTTGATTTCAAATAAATTTATTAAAATTTGACACTTCCAACTATAATTTTTTTCACAATCCAAAAAATTGAAGATAATTTCATCTAAATTTACTGAAATATGCATCCTACAACAAAAATACTCACAAAATCCACAAAAATCGAAGTAGGTCTCAAATAAATTTATTAAAATTTTACACTTCCATGTAAATTATTTTTCACAATCCAAAAAATTGCCGTTATTTTCATCTAAATTTAACCAAATATACATCCTACAACAAAAATACTCGACCAAATCCAAAAATATCGAAGTTGATTTCAAATAAATTTATTAAAATTTGACTCTTCCAAATATTATTTTTTTCACAATCCAAAAAATTGAAGTTATTTTCATCTAAATTTACTCAAATATACATCCTACAAAAAAAATACTCAACAAAATCCAAAAAAATCGATGTTGGTTTCAAATAAATTTATTAAACTTTGACACTTCCAACTAAAAATTTTTTCACAATCCTAAAAATTTAAGTTATTTTCATCTAAATTTACTCAAATATAGATCCTACAACAAAAATACTCAACAAATTCCAAAATAATCGAAGTTGATTTCAAATAAATTTATTAAAATTTGACACTTCCAACTAATTTTTTTTTCGCAATCCTAAAAATTGAAGTTATTTTCATCTAAATATACTCAAATATAGATCCTACAACAAAAATACCCAACAAAATAAAAAAAAATCGAAGTTGGTTACAAATAAATTTATTAAAATTTTACACTTCCATGTATATTTTTTTTTCACAATCCAAAAAATTGTCGTTATTTTCATCTAAATATACTCAAATATACATCCTACAAGAAAAATACTCAACAAAATCCAAAAAAATCGAAGTTGGTCTCAAATAAATTTATTAAAATTTGACACTTCCAACTAAATTTTTTCACAATCCAAAAAATTGTCGTTATTTTCATCTAAATTTACTCAAATATACATCCCACAACAAAAATACTCGACAAAATCCAAAAAAATCGAAGTTGATTTCAAATAAATTTATTAAAATTTGACACTTCCAACTAAATTTTTTTCGCAATCCTAAAAATTGAAGTTATTTTCATCTATATTTACTCAAATATACATCCTACAAAAAAATACTCAACAAAATCCAAAAAAATCGATGTTGGTCTCAAATAAATTTATTAAACTTTGACACTTCCAACTATAATTTTTTTCACAATCCAAAAAATTGAAGATAATTTCATCTAAATTTACTGAAATATGCATCCTACAACAAAAATACTCAACAAAATCCCCAAAAATCGAAGTAGGTCTCAAATAAATTTATTAAAATTTTACACTTCCATGTAAATTTTTTTTCACAATCCAAAAAATTGTCGTTATTTTCATCTAAATTTACTCAAATATACATCCTACAACAAAAATACTCGACCAAATCCAAAAATATCGAAGTTGATTTCAAATAAATTTATTAAAATATGACACTTCCAACTATAATTTTTTTCACAATCCAAAAAATTGAATTTATTTTCATCTAAATTTACTCAAATATAGATCCTACAACAAAAATAATCAACAAAATCCAAAATAATCGAAGTTGGTTTCAAATAAATTTATTAAAATTTGACACTTCCAACTAATTTTTGTTTCGCAATCCTAAAAATTGAAGTTATTTTCATCTAAATATACTCAAATATAGATTCTACAACAAAAATACTCAACAAAATCCAAAATAATCGAAGTTGGTTTCAAATAAATTTATTAAAATTTGACAGTTCCAACTAAATTTTTTTTCACAATCCAAAAAATTGAAGATAATTTCATCTAAATTTACTCAAATATGCATCCTACAACAAAAATACTCAACAAAATCCAAAAAAATCGATGTTGGTCTCAAATAAATTTATTAAAATTGGACACTTCCAACTAAAATTTTTTTCACAATCCTAAAAATTGAAGTTATTTTCATCTAAATTTACTCAAATATAGATCCTACAACAAAAATACTCAACAAAATCCAAAATAATCGAAGTTGATTTCAAATAAATTTATTAAAATTTGACACTTCCAACTATAATTTTTTTCACAATCCAAAAAATTGAAGATAATTTCGTCTAAATTTACTGAAATATGCATCCTACAACAAAAATACTCACAAAATCCACAAAAATCGAAGTAGGTCTCAAATAAATTTATTAAAATTTTACACTTCCATGTAAATTATTTTTCACAATCCAAAAAATTGCCGTTATTTTCATCTAAATTTAACCAAATATACATCCTACAACAAAAATACTCGACCAAATCCAAAAATATCGAAGTTGATTTCAAATAAATTTATTAAAATATGACACTTCCAACTATAATTTTTTTCACAATCCAAAAAATTGAAGTTATTTTCATCTAAATTTACTCAAATATACATCCTACAACAAAAATACTCGACCAAATCCAAAAATATCGAAGTTGATTTCAAATAAATTTATTAAAATTTGACACTTCCAACTATAATTTTTTTCACAATCCAAAAAATTGAAGTTATTTTCATCTAAATTTACTCAAATATACATCCTACAAAAAAATACTCAACAAAATCCAAAAAAATCGGTGTTGGTTTCAAATAAATTTATTAAAATTTGACTCTTCCAACTAAAATTTTTATCACAATCCAAAAAATTGAATTTATTTTCATCTAAATTTACTCAAATATAGATCCTACAACAAAAATACTCAACAAAATAAAAAATAATCGAAGTTGGTTTCAAATAAATTTATTAAAATTTGACACATCCAACTAAAATTTTTTTCACAAGCCAAAAAATTGATGTTATTTTCATCTAAATTTACTCAAATATAGATCCTACAACAAAAATACTCAACAAAATCCAAAAAAATCGGTGTTGGTTTCAAATAAATTTATTAAAATTTGACTCTTCCAACTAAAATTTTTATCACAATCCAAAAAATTGAATTTATTTTCATCTAAATTTACTCAAATATAGATCCTACAACAAAAATAATCAACAAAATCCAAAATAATCGAAGTCGGTTTCAAATAAATTTATTAAAATTTGACACTTCCAACTAATTTTTGTTTCGCAATCCTAAAAATTGAAGTTATTTTCATCTAAATATACTCAAATATAGATTCTACAACAAAAATACTCAACAAAATCCAAAATAATCGAAGTTGGTTTCAAATAAATTTATTAAAATTTGACACTTCCAACTAAATTTTTTTTCACAATCCAAAAAATTGAAGATAATTTCATCTAAATTTACTCAAATATGCATCCTACAACAAAAATACTCAACAAAATCCAAAAAAATCGAAGTTGGTCTCAAATAAATTTATTAAAATTTGACACTTCCAACTAAATTTTTTCACAATCCAAAAAATTGTCGTTATTTTCATCTAAATTTACTCAAATATACATCCCACAACAAAAATACTCGACAAAATCCAAAAAAATCGAAGTTGATTTCAAATAAATTTATTAAAATTTGACACTTCCAACTAAATTTTTTTCGCAATCCTAAAAATTGAAGTTATTTTCATCTATATTTACTCAAATATACATCCTACAAAAAAATACTCAACAAAATCCAAAAAAATCGATGTTGGTCTCAAATAAATTTATTAAACTTTGACACTTCCAACTATAATTTTTTTCACAATCCAAAAAATTGAAGATAATTTCATCTAAATTTACTGAAATATGCATCCTACAACAAAAATACTCAACAAAATCCCCAAAAATCGAAGTAGGTCTCAAATAAATTTATTAAAATTTTACACTTCCATGTAAATTTTTTTTCACAATCCAAAAAATTGTCGTTATTTTCATCTAAATTTACTCAAATATACATCCTACAACAAAAATACTCGACCAAATCCAAAAATATCGAAGTTGATTTCAAATAAATTTATTAAAATATGACACTTCCAACTATAATTTTTTTCACAATCCAAAAAATTGAAGTTATTTTCATCTAAATTTACTCAAATATACATCCTACAACAAAAACACTCGACCAAATCCAAAAATATCGAAGTTGATTTCAAATAAATTTATTAAAATTTGACACTTCCAACTATAATTTTTTTCACAATCCAAAAAATTGAAGTTATTTTCATCTAAATTTACTCAAATATACATCCTACAAAAAAATACTCAACAAAATCCAAAAAAATCGGTGTTGGTTTCAAATAAATTTATTAAAATTTGACTCTTCCAACTAAAATTTTTATCACAATCCAAAAAATTGAATTTATTTTCATCTAAATTTACTCAAATATAGATCCTACAACAAAAATAATCAACAAAATCCAAAATAATCGAAGTTGGTTTCAAATAAATTTATTAAAATTTGACACTTCCAACTAATTTTTGTTTCGCAATCCTAAAAATTGAAGTTATTTTCATCTAAATATACTCAAATATAGATTCTACAACAAAAATACTCAACAAAATCCAAAATAATCGAAGTTGGTTTCAAATAAATTTATTAAAATTTGACAGTTCCAACTAAATTTTTTTTCACAATCCAAAAAATTGAAGATAATTTCATCTAAATTTACTCAAATATGCATCCTACAACAAAAATACTCAACAAAATCCAAAAAAATCGATGTTGGTCTCAAATAAATTTATTAAAATTGGACACTTCCAACTAAAATTTTTTTCACAATCCTAAAAATTGAAGTTATTTTCATCTAAATTTACTCAAATATAGATCCTACAACAAAAATACTCAACAAAATCCAAAATAATCGAAGTTGATTTCAAATAAATTTATTAAAATTTGACACTTCCAACTATAATTTTTTTCACAATCCAAAAAATTGAAGATAATTTCATCTAAATTTACTGAAATATGCATCCTACAACAAAAATACTCACAAAATCCACAAAAATCGAAGTAGGTCTCAAATAAATTTATTAAAATTTTACACTTCCATGTAAATTATTTTTCACAATCCAAAAAATTGCCGTTATTTTCATCTAAATTTAACCAAATATACATCCTACAACAAAAATACTCGACCAAATCCAAAAATATCGAAGTTGATTTCAAATAAATTTATTAAAATTTGACTCTTCCAAATATTATTTTTTTCACAATCCAAAAAATTGAAGTTATTTTCATCTAAATTTACTCAAATATACATCCTACAAAAAAAATACTCAACAAAATCCAAAAAAATCGATGTTGGTTTCAAATAAATTTATTAAACTTTGACACTTCCAACTAAAAATTTTTTCACAATCCTAAAAATTTAAGTTATTTTCATCTAAATTTACTCAAATATAGATCCTACAACAAAAATACTCAACAAATTCCAAAATAATCGAAGTTGATTTCAAATAAATTTATTAAAATTTGACACTTCCAACTAATTTTTTTTTCGCAATCCTAAAAATTGAAGTTATTTTCATCTAAATTTACTCAAATATAGATCCTACAACAAAAATACCCAACAAAATAAAAAAAAATCGAAGTTGGTTACAAATAAATTTATTAAAATTTTACACTTCCATGTATATTTTTTTTTCACAATCCAAAAAATTGTCGTTATTTTCATCTAAATATACTCAAATATACATCCTACAAGAAAAATACTCAACAAAATCCAAATTAATCGAAGTTGGTTTCAAATAAATTTATTAACATTTGACACTTCCAACTAAATTTTTTTTCGCAATCCAAAAAATTGTCGTTATTTTCATCTAAATTTACTCAAATATAAATCCTACAACAAAAATACTCAACAAAATCCAAAATAATCGAAGTTGATTTCAAATAAATTTATTAAAATTTGACTCTTCCAACTATAATTTTTTCACAATCCAAAAAATTGAAGATAATTTCATCTAAATTTACTCAAATATGCATCCTACAAGAAAAATACTCAACAAAATCCAAAAAAATCGAAGTTGGTCTCAAATAAATTTATTAAAATTTGACACTTCCAACTAAATTTTTTCACAATCCAAAAAATTGTCGTTATTTTCATCTAAATTTACTCAAATATACATCCCACAACAAAAATACTCGACAAAATCCAAAAAAATCGAAGTTGATTTCAAATAAATTTATTAAAATTTGACACTTCCAACTAAATTTTTTTCGCAATCCTAAAAATTGAAGTTATTTTCATCTATATTTACTCAAATATACATCCTACAAAAAAATACTCAACAAAATCCAAAAAAATCGATGTTGGTCTCAAATAAATTTATTAAACTTTGACACTTCCAACTATAATTTTTTTCACAATCCAAAAAATTGAAGATAATTTCATCTAAATTTACTGAAATATGCATCCTACAACAAAAATACTCAACAAAATCCCCAAAAATCGAAGTAGGTCTCAAATAAATTTATTAAAATTTTACACTTCCATGTAAATTTTTTTTCACAATCCAAAAAATTGTCGTTATTTTCATCTAAATTTACTCAAATATACATCCTACAACAAAAATACTCGACCAAATCCAAAAATATCGAAGTTGATTTCAAATAAATTTATTAAAATATGACACTTCCAACTATAATTTTTTTCACAATCCAAAAAATTGAAGTTATTTTCATGTAAATTTACTCAAATATACATCCTACAACAAAAACACTCGACCAAATCCAAAAATATCGAAGTTGATTTCAAATAAATTTATTAAAATTTGACACTTCCAACTATAATTTTTTTCACAATCCAAAAAATTGAAGTTATTTTCATCTAAATTTACTCAAATATACATCCTACAAAAAAATACTCAACAAAATCCAAAAAAATCGGTGTTGGTTTCAAATAAATTTATTAAAATTTGACTCTTCCAACTAAAATTTTTATCACAATCCAAAAAATTGAATTTATTTTCATCTAAATTTACTCAAATATAGATCCTACAACAAAAATACTCAACAAAATCCAAAATAATCGAAGTTGGTTTCAAATAAATTTATTAAAATTTGACACTTCCAACTAATTTTTGTTTCGCAATCCTAAAAATTGAAGTTATTTTCATCTAAATATACTCAAATATAGATTCTACAACAAAAATACTCAACAAAATCCAAAATAATCGAAGTTGGTTTCAAATAAATTTATTAAAATTTGACAGTTCCAACTAAATTTTTTTTCACAATCCAAAAAATTGAAGATAATTTCATCTAAATTTACTCAAATATGCATCCTACAACAAAAATACTCAACAAAATCCAAAAAAATCGATGTTGGTCTCAAATAAATTTATTAAAATTGGACACTTCCAACTAAAATTTTTTTCACAATCCTAAAAATTGAAGTTATTTTCATCTAACTTTACTCAAATATAGATCCTACAACAAAAATACTCAACAAAATCCAAAATAATCGAAGTTGATTTCAAATAAATTTATTAAAATTTGACACTTCCAACTATAATTTTTTTCACAATCCAAAAAATTGAAGATAATTTCGTCTAAATTTACTGAAATATGCATCCTACAACAAAAATACTCACAAAATCCACAAAAATCGAAGTAGGTCTCAAATAAATTTATTAAAATTTTACACTTCCATGTAAATTATTTTTCACAATCCAAAAAATTGCCGTTATTTTCATCTAAATTTAACCAAATATACATCCTACAACAAAAATACTCGACCAAATCCAAAAATATCGAAGTTGATTTCAAATAAATTTATTAAAATTTGACTCTTCCAAATATTATTTTTTTCACAATCCAAAAAATTGAAGTTATTTTCATCTAAATTTACTCAAATATACATCCTACAAAAAAAATACTCAACAAAATCCAAAAAAATCGATGTTGGTTTCAAATAAATTTATTAAACTTTGACACTTCCAACTAAAAATTTTTTCACAATCCTAAAAATTTAAGTTATTTTCATCTAAATTTACTCAAATATAGATCCTACAACAAAAATACTCAACAAATTCCAAAATAATCGAAGTTGATTTCAAATAAATTTATTAAAATTTGACACTTCCAACTAATTTTTTTTTCGCAATCCTAAAAATTGAAGTTATTTTCATCTAAATTTACTCAAATATAGATCCTACAACAAAAATACCCAACAAAATAAAAAAAAATCGAAGTTGGTTACAAATAAATTTATTAAAATTTTACACTTCCATGTATATTTTTTTTTCACAATCCAAAAAATTGTCGTTATTTTCATCTAAATATACTCAAATATACATCCTACAAGAAAAATACTCAACAAAATCCAAATTAATCGAAGTTGGTTTCAAATAAATTTATTAACATTTGACACTTCCAACTAAATTTTTTTTCGCAATCCAAAAAATTGTCGTTATTTTCATCTAAATTTACTCAAATATAAATCCTACAACAAAAATACTCAACAAAATCCAAAATAATCGAAGTTGATTTCAAATAAATTTATTAAAATTTGACTCTTCCAACTATAATTTTTTCACAATCCAAAAAATTGAAGATAATTTCATCTAAATTTACTCAAATATGCATCCTACAAGAAAAATACTCAACAAAATCCTAAAAAATCGAAGTTGGTCTCAAATAAATTTATTAAAATTTGACACTTCCAACTAAATTTTTTCACAATCCAAAAAATTGTCGTTATTTTCATCTAAATTTACTCAAATATACATCCCACAACAAAAATACTCGACAAAATCCAAAAAAATCGAAGTTGATTTCAAATAAATTTATTAAAATTTGACACTTCCAACTAAATTTTTTTCGCAATCCTAAAAATTGAAGTTATTTTCATCTAAATTTACTCAAATATACATCCTACAAAAAAATACTCAACAAAATCCAAAAAAATCGATGTTGGTCTCAAATAAATTTATTAAACTTTGACACTTCCAACTATAATTTTTTTCACAATCCAAAAAATTGAAGATAATTTCATCTAAATTTACTGAAATATGCATCCTACAACAAAAATACTCAACAAAATCCCCAAAAATCGAAGTAGGTCTCAAATAAATTTATTAAAATTTTACACTTCCATGTAAATTATTTTTCACAATCCAAAAAATTGTCGTTATTTTCATCTAAATTTACTCAAATATACATCCTACAACAAAAATACTCGACCAAATCCAAAAATATCGAAGTTGATTTCAAATAAATTTATTAAAATATGACACTTCCAACTATAATTTTTTTCACAATCCAAAAAATTGAAGTTATTTTCATCTAAATTTACTCAAATATACATCCTACAACAAAAACACTCGACCAAATCCAAAAATATCGAAGTTGATTTCAAATAAATTTATTAAAATTTGACACTTCCAACTATAATTTTTTTCACAATCCAAAAAATTGAAGTTATTTTCATCTAAATTTACTCAAATATACATCCTACAAAAAAATACTCAACAAAATCCAAAAAAATCGGTGTTGGTTTCAAATAAATTTATTAAAATTTGACTCTTCCAACTAAAATTTTTATCACAATCCAAAAAATTGAATTTATTTTCATCTAAATTTACTCAAATATAGATCCTACAACAAAAATAATCAACAAAATCCAAAATAATCGAAGTTGGTTTCAAATAAATTTATTAAAATTTGACACTTCCAACTAATTTTTGTTTCGCAATCCTAAAAATTGAAGTTATTTTCATCTAAATATACTCAAATATAGATTCTACAACAAAAATACTCAACAAAATCCAAAATAATCGAAGTTGGTTTCAAATAAATTTATTAAAATTTGACACTTCCAACTAAATTTTTTTTCACAATCCAAAAAATTGAAGATAATTTCATCTAAATTTACTCAAATATGCATCCTACAACAAAAATACTCAACAAAATCCAAAAAAATCGATGTTGGTCTCAAATAAATTTATTAAAATTGGACACTTCCAACTAAAATTTTTTTCACAATCCTAAAAATTGAAGTTATTTTCATCTAAATTTACTCAAATATAGATCCTACAACAAAAATACTCAACAAAATCCAAAATAATCGAAGTTGATTTCAAATAAATTTATTAAAATTTGACACTTCCAACTATAATTTTTTTCACAATCCAAAAAATTGAAGATAATTTCGTCTAAATTTACTGAAATATGCATCCTACAACAAAAATACTCACAAAATCCACAAAAATCGAAGTAGGTCTCAAATAAATTTATTAAAATTTTACACTTCCATGTAAATTATTTTTCACAATCCAAAAAATTGCCGTTATTTTCATCTAAATTTAACCAAATATACATCCTACAACAAAAATACTCGACCAAATCCAAAAATATCGAAGTTGATTTCAAATAAATTTATTAAAATTTGACTCTTCCAAATATTATTTTTTTCACAATCCAAAAAATTGAAGTTATTTTCATCTAAATTTACTCAAATATACATCCTACAAAAAAAATACTCAACAAAATCCAAAAAAATCGATGTTGGTTTCAAATAAATTTATTAAACTTTGACACTTCCAACTAAAAATTTTTTCACAATCCTAAAAATTTAAGTTATTTTCATCTAAATTTACTCAAATATAGATCCTACAACAAAAATACTCAACAAATTCCAAAATAATCGAAGTTGATTTCAAATAAATTTATTAAAATTTGACACTTCCAACTAATTTTTTTTTCGCAATCCTAAAAATTGAAGTTATTTTCATCTAAATTTACTCAAATATAGATCCTACAACAAAAATACCCAACAAAATAAAAAAAAATCGAAGTTGGTTACAAATAAATTTATTAAAATTTTACACTTCCATGTATATTTTTTTTTCACAATCCAAAAAATTGTCGTTATTTTCATCTAAATATACTCAAATATACATCCTACAAAAAAAATACTCAACAAAATCCAAATTAATCGAAGTTGGTTTCAAATAAATTTATTAACATTTGACACTTCCAACTAAATTTTTTTTCGCAATCCAAAAAATTGTCGTTATTTTCATCTAAATTTACTCAAATATAAATCCTACAACAAAAATACTCAACAAAATCCAAAATAATCGAAGTTGATTTCAAATAAATTCATTAAAATTTGACTCTTCCAACTATAATTTTTTCACAATCCAAAAAATTGAAGATAATTTCATCTAAATTTACTCAAATATGCATCCTACAAGAAAAATACTCAACAAAATCCAAAAAAATCGAAGTTGGTCTCAAATAAATTTATTAAAATTTGACACTTCCAACTAAATTTTTTCACAATCCAAAAAATTGTCGTTATTTTCATCTAAATTTACTCAAATATACATCCCACAACAAAAATACTCGACAAAATCCAAAAAAATCGAAGTTGATTTCAAATAAATTTATTAAAATTTGACACTTCCAACTAAATTTTTTTCGCAATCCTAAAAATTGAAGTTATTTTCATCTAAATTTACTCAAATATACATCCTACAAAAAAATACTCAACAAAATCCAAAAAAATCGATGTTGGTCTCAAATAAATTTATTAAACTTTGGCACTTCCAACTATAATTTTTTTCACAATCCAAAAAATTGAAGATAATTTCATCTAAATTTACTGAAATATGCATCCTACAACAAAAATACTCAACAAAATCCCCAAAAATCGAAGTAGGTCTCAAATAAATTTATTAAAATTTTACACTTCCATGTAAATTTTTTTTCACAATCCAAAAAATTGTCGTTATTTTCATCTAAATTTACTCAAATATACATCCTACAACAAAAATACTCGACCAAATCCAAAAATATCGAAGTTGATTTCAAATAAATTTATTAAAATATGACACTTCCAACTATAATTTTTTTCACAATCCAAAAAATTGAAGTTATTTTCATCTAAATTTACTCAAATATACATCCTACAACAAAAATACTCGACCAAATCCAAAAATATCGAAGTTGATTTCAAATAAATTTATTAAAATTTGACACTTCCAATTATAATTTTTTTCACAATCCAAAAAATTGAAGTTATTTTCATCTAAATTTACTCAAATATACATCCTACAAAAAAATACTCAACAAAATCCAAAAAAATCGGTGTTGGTTTCAAATAAATTTATTAAAATTTGACTCTTCCAACTAAAATTTTTATCACAATCCAAAAAATTGAATTTATTTTCATCTAAATTTACTCAAATATAGATCCTACAACAAAAATACTCAACAAAATCCAAAATAATCGAAGTTGGTTTCAAATAAATTTATTAAAATTTGACACTTCCAACTAAAATTTTTTTCACAAGCCAAAAAATTGATGTTATTTTCATCTAAATTTACTCAAATATAGATCCTACAACAAAAATACTCAACAAAATCCAAAAAAATCGGTGTTGGTTTCAAATAAATTTATTAAAATTTGACTCTTCCAACTAAAATTTTTATCACAATCCAAAAAATTGAATTTATTTTCATCTAAATTTACACAAATATAGATCCTACAACAAAAATAATCAACAAAATCCAAAATAATCGAAGTTGGTTTCAAATAAATTTATTAAAATTTGACACTTCCAACTAATTTTTTTTTCACAATCCAAAAAATTGAAGATAATTTCATCTAAATTTACTCAAATATGCATCCTACAAAAAAAATACTCAACAAAATCCAAAAAAATCGATGTTGGTCTCAAATAAATTTATTAAAATTGGACACTTCCAACTAAAATTTTTTTCACAATCCTAAAAATTGAAGTTATTTTCATCTAAATTTACTCAAATATAGATCCTACAACAAAAATACTCAACAAAATCCAAAATAATCGAAGTTGATTTCAAATAAATTTATTAAAATTTGACACTTCCAACTATAATTTTTTTCACAATCCAAAAAATTGAAGATAATTTCATCTAAATTTACTGAAATATGCATCCTACAACAAAAATACTCACAAAATCCACAAAAATCGAAGTAGGTCTCAAATAAATTTATTAAAATTTTACACTTCCATGTAAATTATTTTTCACAATCCAAAAAATTGCCGTTATTTTCATCTAAATTTAACCAAATATACATCCTACAACAAAAATACTCGACCAAATCCAAAAATATCGAAGTTGATTTCAAATAAATTTATTAAAATTTGACTCTTCCAAATATTATTTTTTTCACAATCCAAAAAATTGAAGTTATTTTCATCTAAATTTACTCAAATATACATCCTACAAAAAAAATACTCAACAAAATCCAAAAAAATCGATGTTGGTTTCAAATAAATTTATTAAACTTTGACACTTCCAACTAAAAATTTTTTCACAATCCTAAAAATTTAAGTTATTTTCATCTAAATTTACTCAAATATAGATCCTACAACAAAAATACTCAACAAATTCCAAAATAATCGAAGTTGATTTCAAATAAATTTATTAAAATTTGACACTTCCAACTAATTTTTTTTTCGCAATCCTAAAAATTGAAGTTATTTTCATCTAAATTTACTCAAATATAGATCCTACAACAAAAATACCCAACAAAATAAAAAAAAATCGAAGTTGGTTACAAATAAATTTATTAAAATTTTACACTTCCATGTATATTTTTTTTTCACAATCCAAAAAATTGTCGTTATTTTCATCTAAATATACTCAAATATACATCCTACAAGAAAAATACTCAACAAAATCCAAATTAATCGAAGTTGGTTTCAAATAAATTTATTAACATTTGACACTTCCAACTAAATTTTTTTTCGCAATCCAAAAAATTGTCGTTATTTTCATCTAAATTTACTCAAATATACATCCCACAACAAAAATACTCGACAAAATCCAAAAAAATCGAAGTTGATTTCAAATAAATTTATTAAAATTTGACACTTCCAACTAAATTTTTTTCGCAATCCTAAAAATTGAAGTTATTTTCATCTAAATTTACTCAAATATACATCCTACAAAAAAATACTCAACAAAATCCAAAAAAATCGATGTTGGTCTCAAATAAATTTATTAAACTTTGACACTTCCAACTATAATTTTTTTCACAATCCAAAAAATTGAAGATAATTTCATCTAAATTTACTGAAATATGCATCCTACAACAAAAATACTCAACAAAATCCCCAAAAATCGAAGTAGGTCTCAAATAAATTTATTAAAATTTTACACTTCCATGTAAATTTTTTTTCACAATCCAAAAAATTGTCGTTATTTTCATCTAAATTTACTCAAATATACATCCTACAACAAAAATACTCGACCAAATCCAAAAATATCGAAGTTGATTTCAAATAAATTTATTAAAATATGACACTTCCAACTATAATTTTTTTCACAATCCAAAAAATTGAAGTTATTTTCATCTAAATTTACTCAAATATACATCCTACAACAAAAATACTCGACCAAATCCAAAAATATCGAAGTTGATTTCAAATAAATTTATTAAAATTTGACACTTCCAACTATAATTTTTTTCACAATCCAAAAAATTGAAGTTATTTTCATCTAAATTTACTTAAATATACATCCTACAAAAAAATACTCAACAAAATCCAAAAAAATCGGTGTTGGTTTCAAATAAATTTATTAAAATTTGACTCTTCCAACTAAAATTTTTATCACAATCCAAAAAATTGAATTTATTTTCATCTAAATTTACTCAAATATAGATCCTACAACAAAAATACTCAACAAAATCCAAAATAATCGAAGTTGGTTTCAAATAAATTTATTAAAATTTGACACATCCAACTAAAATTTTTTTCACAAGCCAAAAAATTGATGTTATTTTCATCTAAATTTACTCAAATATAGATCCTACAACAAAAATACTCAACAAAATCCAAAAAAATCGGTGTTGGTTTCAAATAAATTTATTAAAATTTGACTCTTCCAACTAAAATTTTTATCACAATCCAAAAAATTGAATTTATTTTCATCTAAATTTACTCAAATATAGATCCAACAACAAAAATAATCAACAAAATCCAAAATAATCGAAGTCGGTTTCAAATAAATTTATTAAAATTTGACACTTCCAACTAATTTTTGTTTCGCAATCCTAAAAATTGAAGTTATTTTCATCTAAATATACTCAAATATAGATTCTACAACAAAAATACTCAACAAAATCCAAAATAATCGAAGTTGGTTTCAAATAAATTTATTAAAATTTGACACTTCCAACTAAATTTTTTTTCACAATCCAAAAAATTGAAGATAATTTCATCTAAATTTACTCAAATATGCATCCTACAACAAAAATACTCAACAAAATCCAAAAAAATCGATGTTGGTCTCAAATAAATTTATTAAAATTGGACACTTCCAACTAAAATTTTTTTCACAATCCTAAAAATTGAAGTTATTTTCATCTAAATTTACCCAAATATAGATCCTACAACAAAAATACTCAACAAAATCCAAAATAATCGAAGTTGATTTCAAATAAATTTATTAAAATTTGACACTTCCAACTATAATTTTTTTCACAATCCAAAAAATTGAAGATAATTTCATCTAAATTTACTGAAATATGCATCCTACAACAAAAATACTCACAAAATCCACAAAAATCGAAGTAGGTCTCAAATAAATTTATTAAAATTTTACACTTCCATGTAAATTATTTTTCACAATCCAAAAAATTGCCGTTATTTTCATCTAAATTTAACCAAATATACATCCTACAACAAAAATACTCGACCAAATCCAAAAATATCGAAGTTGATTTCAAATAAATTTATTAAAATTTGACTCTTCCAAATATTATTTTTTTCACAATCCAAAAAATTGAAGTTATTTTCATCTAAATTTACTCAAATATACATCCTACAAAAAAAATACTCAACAAAATCCAAAAAAATCGATGTTGGTTTCAAATAAATTTATTAAACTTTGACACTTCCAACTAAAAATTTTTTCACAATCCTAAAAATTTAAGTTATTTTCATCTAAATTTACTCAAATATAGATCCTACAACAAAAATACTCAACAAATTCCAAAATAATCGAAGTTGATTTCAAATAAATTTATTAAAATTTGACACTTCCAACTAATTTTTTTTTCGCAATCCTAAAAATTGAAGTTATTTTCATCTAAATTTACTCAAATATAGATCCTACAACAAAAATACCCAACAAAATAAAAAAAAATCGAAGTTGGTTACAAATAAATTTATTAAAATTTTACACTTCCATGTATATTTTTTTTTCACAATCCAAAAAATTGTCGTTATTTTCATCTAAATATACTCAAATATACATCCTACAAGAAAAATACTCAACAAAATCCAAATTAATCGAAGTTGGTTTCAAATAAATTTATTAACATTTGACTCTTCCAACTATAATTTTTTCACAATCCAAAAAATTGAAGATAATTTCATCTAAATTTACTCCAATATACATCCTACAACAAAAATACTCGACCAAATCCAAAAATATCGAAGTTGATTTCAAATAAATTTATTAAAATATGACACTTCCAACTATAATTTTTTTCACAATCCAAAAAATTGAAGTTATTTTCATCTAAATTTACTCAAATATACATCCTACAACAAAAATACTCGACCAAATCCAAAAATATCGAAGTTGATTTCAAATAAATTTATTAAAATTTGACACTTCCAATTATAATTTTTTTCACAATCCAAAAAATTGAAGTTATTTTCATCTAAATTTACTCAAATATACATCCTACAAAAAAATACTCAACAAAATCCAAAAAAATCGGTGTTGGTTTCAAATAAATTTATTAAAATTTGACTCTTCCAACTAAAATTTTTATCACAATCCAAAAAATTGAATTTATTTTCATCTAAATTTACTCAAATATAGATCCTACAACAAAAATACTCAACAAAATCCAAAATAATCGAAGTTGGTTTCAAATAAATTTATTAAAATTTGACACTTCCAACTAAAATTTTTTTCACAAGCCAAAAAATTGATGTTATTTTCATCTAAATTTACTCAAATATAGATCCTACAACAAAAATACTCAACAAAATCCAAAAAAATCGGTGTTGGTTTCAAATAAATTTATTAAAATTTGACTCTTCCAACTAAAATTTTTATCACAATCCAAAAAATTGAATTTATTTTCATCTAAATTTACACAAATATAGATCCTACAACAAAAATAATCAACAAAATCCAAAATAATCGAAGTTGGTTTCAAATAAATTTATTAAAATTTGACACTTCCAACTAATTTTTGTTTCACAATCCTAAAAATTGAAGTTATTTTCATCTAAATTTACTCAAATATAGATCCTACAACAAAAATACTCAACAAAATCCAAAATAATCGAAGTTGATTTCAAATAAATTTATTAAAATTTGACACTTCCAACTATAATTTTTTTCACAATCCAAAAAATTGAAGATAATTTCGTCTAAATTTACTGAAATATGCATCCTACAACAAAAATACTCACAAAATCCACAAAAATCGAAGTAGGTCTCAAATAAATTTATTAAAATTTTACACTTCCATGTAAATTATTTTTCACAATCCAAAAAATTGCCGTTATTTTCATCTAAATTTAACCAAATATACATCCTACAACAAAAATACTCGACCAAATCCAAAAATATCGAAGTTGATTTCAAATAAATTTATTTAAAATTTGACTCTTCCAAATATTATTTTTTTCACAATCCAAAAAATTGAAGTTATTTTCATCTAAATTTACTCAAATATACATCCTACAAAAAAAATACTCAACAAAATCCAAAAAAATCGATGTTGGTTTCAAATAAATTTATTAAACTTTGACACTTCCAACTAAAAATTTTTTCACAATCCTAAAAATTTAAGTTATTTTCATCTAAATTTACTCAAATATAGATCCTACAACAAAAATACTCAACAAATTCCAAAATAATCGAAGTTGATTTCAAATAAATTTATTAAAATTTGACACTTCCAACTAATTTTTTTTTCGCAATCCTAAAAATTGAAGTTATTTTCATCTAAATTTACTCAAATATAGATCCTACAACAAAAATACCCAACAAAATAAAAAAAAATCGAAGTTGGTTACAAATAAATTTATTAAAATTTTACACTTCCATGTATATTTTTTTTTCACAATCCAAAAAATTGTCGTTATTTTCATCTAAATATACTCAAATATACATCCTACAAGAAAAATACTCAACAAAATCCAAATTAATCGAAGTTGGTTTCAAATAAATTTATTAACATTTGACACTTCCAACTAAATTTTTTTTCGCAATCCAAAAAATTGTCGTTATTTTCATCTAAATTTACTCAAATATAAATCCTACAACAAAAATACTCAACAAAATCCAAAATAATCGAAGTTGATTTCAAATAAATTTATTAAAATTTGACTCTTCCAACTATAATTTTTTCACAATCCAAAAAATTGAAGATAATTTCATCTAAATTTACTCAAATATGCATCCTACAAGAAAAATACTCAACAAAATCCAAAAAAATCGAAGTTGGTCTCAAATAAATTTATTAAAATTTGACACTTCCAACTAAATTTTTTCACAATCCAAAAAATTGTCGTTATTTTCATCTAAATTTACTCAAATATACATCCCACAACAAAAATACTCGACAAAATCCAAAAAAATCGAAGTTGATTTCAAATAAATTTATTAAAATTTGACACTTCCAACTAAATTTTTTTCGCAATCCTAAAAATTGAAGTTATTTTCATCTAAATTTACTCAAATATGCATCCTACAAGAAAAATACTCAACAAAATCAAAAAAAATCGAAGTTGGTCTCAAATAAATTTATTAAAATTTGACACTTCCAACTAAATTTTTTCACAATCCAAAAAATTGTCGTTATTTTCATCTAAATTTACTCAAATATACATCCCACAACAAAAATACTCGACAAAATCCAAAAAAATCGAAGTTGATTTCAAATAAATTTATTAAAATTTGACACTTCCAACTAAATTTTTTTCGCAATCCTAAAAATTGAAGTTATTTTCATCTAAATTTACTCAAATATACATCCTACAAAAAAATACTCAACAAAATCCAAAAAAATCGATGTTGGTCTCAAATAAATTTATTAAACTTTGACACTTCCAACTATAATTTTTTTCACAATCCAAAAAATTGAAGATAATTTCATCTAAATTTACTGAAATATGCATCCTACAACAAAAATACTCAACAAAATCCCCAAAAATCGAAGTAGGTCTCAAATAAATTTATTAAAATTTTACACTTCCATGTAAATTTTTTTTCACAATCCAAAAAATTGTCGTTATTTTCATCTAAATTTACTCAAATATACATCCTACAACAAAAATACTCGACCAAATCCAAAAATATCGAAGTTGATTTCAAATAAATTTATTAAAATTTGACACTTCCAACTATAATTTTTTTCACAATCCAAAAAATTGAAGTTATTTTCATCTAAATTTACTCAAATATACATCCTACAAAAAAATACTCAACAAAATCCAAAAAAATCGGTGTTGGTTTCAAATAAATTTATTAAAATTTGACTCTTCCAACTAAAATTTTTATCACAATCCAAAAAATTGAATTTATTTTCATCTAAATTTACTCAAATATAGATCCTACAACAAAAATACTCAACAAAATCCAAAATAATCGAAGTTGGTTTCAAATAAATTTATTAAAATTTGACACTTCCAACTAAAATTTTTTTCACAAGCCAAAAAATTGATGTTATTTTCATCTAAATTTACTCAAATATAGATCCTACAACAAAAATACTCAACAAAATCCAAAAAAATCGGTGTTGGTTTCAAATAAATTTATTAAAATTTGACTCTTCCAACTAAAATTTTTATCACAATCCAAAAAATTGATGTTATTTTCATCTAAATTTACTCAAATATAGATCCTACAACAAAAATACTCAACAAAATCCAAAAAAATCGGTGTTGGTTTCAAATAAATTTATTAAAATTTGACACTTCCAACTATAATTTTTTTCACAATCCAAAAAATTGAAGATAATTTCATCTAAATTTACTGAAATATGCATCCTACAACAAAAATACTCACAAAATCCACAAAAATCGAAGTAGGTCTCAAATAAATTTATTAAAATTTTACACTTCCATGTAAATTATTTTTCACAATCCAAAAAATTGCCGTTATTTTCATCTAAATTTAACCAAATATACATCCTACAACAAAAATACTCGACCAAATCCAAAAATATCGAAGTTGATTTCAAATAAATTTATTAAAATTTGACTCTTCCAAATATTATTTTTTTCACAATCCAAAAAATTGAAATTATTTTCATCTAAATTTACTCAAATATACATCCTACAAAAAAATACTCAACAAAATCCAAAAAAATCGATGTTGGTTTCAAATAAATTTATTAAACTTTGACACTTCCAACTAAAAATTTTTTCACAATCCTAAAAATTTAAGTTATTTTCATCTAAATTTACTCAAATATAGATCCTACAACAAAAATACTCAACAAATTCCAAAATAATCGAAGTTGATTTCAAATAAATTTATTAAAATTTGACACTTCCAACTAATTTTTTTTTCGCAATCCTAAAAATTGAAGTTATTTTCATCTAAATTTACTCAAATATAGATCCTACAACAAAAATACCCAACAAAATAAAAAAAAATCGAAGTTGGTTTCAAATAAATTTATTAAAATTTTACACTTCCATGTATATTTTTTTTTCACAATCCAAAAAATTGTCGTTATTTTCATCTAAATATACTCAAATATACATCCTACAAGAAAAATACTCAACAAAATCCAAATTAATCGAAGTTGGTTTCAAATAAATTTATTAACATTTGACACTTCCAACTAAATTTTTTTTCGCAATCCAAAAAATTGTCGTTATTTTCATCTAAATTTACTCAAATATAAATCCTACAACAAAAATACTCAACAAAATCCAAAATAATCGAAGTTGATTTCAAATAAATTTATTAAAATTTGACTCTTCCAACTATAATTTTTTCACAATCCAAAAAATTGAAGATAATTTCATCTAAATTTACTCAAATATGCATCCTACAAGAAAAATACTCAACAAAATCCTAAAAAATCGAAGTTGGTCTCAAATAAATTTATTAAAATTTGACACTTCCAACTAAATTTTTTCACAATCCAAAAAATTGTCGTTATTTTCATCTAAATTTACTCAAATATACATCCCACAACAAAAATACTCGACAAAATCCAAAAAAATCGAAGTTGATTTCAAATAAATTTATTAAAATTTGACACTTCCAACTAAATTTTTTTCGCAATCCTAAAAATTGAAGTTATTTTCATCTAAATTTACTCAAATATACATCCTACAAAAAAATACTCAACAAAATCCAAAAAAATCGATGTTGGTCTCAAATAAATTTATTAAACTTTGACACTTCCAACTATAATTTTTTTCACAATCCAAAAAATTGAAGATAATTTCATCTAAATTTACTGAAATATGCATCCTACAACAAAAATACTCAACAAAATCCCCAAAAATCGAAGTAGGTCTCAAATAAATTTATTAAAATTTTACACTTCCATGTAAATTTTTTTTCACAATCCAAAAAATTGTCGTTATTTTCATCTAAATTTACTCAAATATACATCCTACAACAAAAATACTCGACCAAATCCAAAAATATCGAAGTTGATTTCAAATAAATTTATTAAAATATGACACTTCCAACTATAATTTTTTTCACAATCCAAAAAATTGAAGTTATTTTCATCTAAATTTACTCAAATATACATCCTACAACAAAAATACTCGACCAAATCCAAAAATATCGAAGTTGATTTCAAATAAATTTATTAAAATTTGACACTTCCAACTATAATTTTTTTCACAATCCAAAAAATTGAAGTTATTTTCATCTAAATTTACTCAAATATACATCCTACAAAAAAATACTCAACAAAATCCAAAAAAATCGGTGTTGGTTTCAAATAAATTTATTAAAATTTGACTCTTCCAACTAAAATTTTTATCACAATCCAAAAAATTGAATTTATTTTCATCTAAATTTACTCAAATATAGATCCTACAACAAAAATACTCAACAAAATCCAAAATAATCGAAGTTGGTTTCAAATAAATTTATTAAAATTTGACACTTCCAACTAAAATTTTTTTCACAAGCCAAAAAATTGATGTTATTTTCATCTAAATTTACTCAAATATAGATCCTACAACAAAAATACTCAACAAAATCCAAAAAAATCGGTGTTGGTTTCAAATAAATTTATTAAAATTTGACTCTTCCAACTAAAATTTTTATCACAATCCAAAAAATTGAATTTATTTTCATCTAAATTTACACAAATATAGATCCTACAACAAAAATAATCAACAAAATCCAAAATAATCGAAGTTGGTTTCAAATAAATTTATTAAAATTTGACACTTCCAACTAATTTTTGTTTCGCAATCCTAAAAATTGAAGTTATTTTCATCTAAATATACTCAAATATAGATTCTACAACAAAAATACTCAACAAAATCCAAAATAATCGAAGTTGGTTTCAAATAATTTTATTAAAATTTGACACTTCCAACTAAATTTTTTTTCACAATCCAAAAAATTGAAGATAATTTCATCTAAATTTACTCAAATATGCATCCTACAACAAAAATACTCAACAAAATCCAAAAAAATCGATGTTGGTCTCAAATAAATTTATTAAAATTGGACACTTCCAACTAAAATTTTTTTCACAATCCTAAAAATTGAAGTTATTTTCATCTAAATTTACTCAAATATAGATCCTACAACAAAAATACTCAACAAAATCCAAAATAATCGAAGTTGATTTCAAATAAATTTATTAAAATTTGACACTTCCAACTATAATTTTTTTCACAATCCAAAAAATTGAAGATAATTTCGTCTAAATTTACTGAAATATGCATCCTACAACAAAAATACTCACAAAATCCACAAAAATCGAAGTAGGTCTCAAATAAATTTATTAAAATTTTACACTTCCATGTAAATTATTTTTCACAATCCAAAAAATTGCCGTTATTTTCATCTAAATTTAACCAAATATACATCCTACAACAAAAATACTCGACCAAATCCAAAAATATCGAAGTTGATTTCAAATAAATTTATTAAAATTTGACTCTTCCAAATATTATTTTTTTCACAATCCAAAAAATTGAAGTTATTTTCATCTAAATTTACTCAAATATACATCCTACAAAAAAAATACTCAACAAAATCCAAAAAAATCGATGTTGGTTTCAAATAAATTTATTAAACTTTGACACTTCCAACTAAAAATTTTTTCACAATCCTAAAAATTTAAGTTATTTTCATCTAAATTTACTCAAATATAGATCCTACAACAAAAATACTCAACAAATTCCAAAATAATCGAAGTTGATTTCAAATAAATTTATTAAAATTTGACACTTCCAACTAAATTTTTTTCGCAATCCTAAAAATTGAAGTTATTTTCATCTAAATTTACTCAAATATACATCCTACAAAAAAATACTCAACAAAATCCAAAAAAATCGATGTTGGTCTCAAATAAATTTATTAAACTTTGACACTTCCAACTATAATTTTTTTCACAATCCAAAAAATTGAAGATAATTTCATCTAAATTTACTGAAATATGCATCCTACAACAAAAATACTCAACAAAATCCCCAAAAATCGAAGTAGGTCTCAAATAAATTTATTAAAATTTTACACTTCCATGTAAATTTTTTTTCACAATCCAAAAAATTGTCGTTATTTTCATCTAAATTTACTCAAATATACATCCTACAACAAAAATACTCGACCAAATCCAAAAATATCGAAGTTGATTTCAAATAAATTTATTAAAATATGACACTTCCAACTATAAATTTTTTCACAATCCAAAAAATTGAAGTTATTTTCATCTAAATTTACTCAAATATACATCCTACAACAAAAATACTCGACCAAATCCAAAAATATCGAAGTTGATTTCAAATAAATTTATTAAAATTTGACACTTCCAACTATAATTTTTTTCACAATCCAAAAAATTGAAGTTATTTTCATCTAAATTTACTCAAATATACATCCTACAAAAAATACTCAACAAAATCCAAAAAAATCGGTGTTGGTTTCAAATAAATTTATTAAAATTTGACTCTTCCAACTAAAATTTTTATCACAATCCAAAAAATTGAATTTATTTTCATCAAAATTTACTCAAATATAGATCCTACAACAAAAATACTCAACAAAATCCAAAATAATCGAAGTTGGTTTCAAATAAATTTATTAAAATTTGACACTTCCAACTAAAATTTTTTTCACAAGCCAAAAAATTGATGTTATTTTCATCTAAATTTACTCAAATATAGATCCTACAACAAAAATACTCAACAAAATAAAAAAAAATCGGTGTTGGTTTCAAATAAATTTATTAAAATTTGACACTTCCAACTAATTTTTTTTTCGCAATCCTAAAAATTGAAGTTATTTTCATCTAAATTTACTCAAATATAGATCCTACAACAAAAATACTGAACAAAATCCAAAATAATCGAAGTTGGTTTCAAATAAATTTATTAAAATTTGACACTTCCAACTAAAATTTTTTTCACAAGCCAAAAAATTGATGTTATTTTCATCTAAATTTACTCAAATATAGATCCTACAACAAAAATACTCAACAAAATCCAAAAAAATCGGTGTTGGTTTCAAATAAATTTATTAAAATTTGACACTTCCAACTATAATTTTTTTCACAATCCAAAAAATTGAAGTTATTTTCATCTAAATTTACTGAAATATACATCCTACAAAAAAATTCTCAACAAAATTCAAAATAATCGAAGTTGGTTTCAAATAAATTTATTAAAATTTGACACTTCCAACTAAAATTTTTTTCGCAATCCAAAAAATTGATGTTATTTTCATCTAAATTTACTCAAATATAGATCCTACAACAAAAATACTCAACAAAATAAAAAAAAATCGGTGTTGGTTTCAAATATATTTATTAAACTTTGACACTTCCAACTAAAAATTTTTTCACAATCCTAAAAATTTAAGTTATTTTCATCTAAATTTACTCAAATATAGATCCTACAACAAAAATACTCTACAAAATCCAAAATAATCGAAGTTGATTTCAAATAAATTTATTAAAATTTGACACTTCCAACTATAATTTTTTTCACAATCCAAAAAATTGCAGTTATTTTCATCTAAATTTACTCAAATATACATCCTACAAAAAAATACTCAACAAAATCCAAAAAAATCGATGTTGGTCTCAAATAAATTTATTAAACTTTGACACTTCCAACTAAAAATTTTTTCACAATCCTAAAAATTTAAGTTATTTTCATCTAAATTTACTCAAATATAGATCCTACAACAAAAATACTCAACAAAATCCAAAATAATCGAAGTTGGTTTCAAATAAATTTATTAAAATTTGACACTTCCAACTAAAATTTTTTTCACAATCCAAAAAATTGTCGTTATTTTCATCTAAATTTACTCAAATATAAATCCTACAACAAAAATACTCAACAAAATCCAAAAAAATCGAAGTTGGTCTCAAATAAATTTATTAAAATTTGACACTTCCAACTAAATTTTTTCACAATCCAAAAAATTGTCGTTATTTTCATCTAAATTTACTCAAATATACATCCCACAACAAAAATACTCGACAAAATCCAAAAAAATCGAAGTTGATTTCAAATAAATTTATTAAAATTTGACACTTCCAACTAAATTTTTTTCGCAATCCTAAAAATTTAAGTTATTTTCATCTAAATTTACTCAAATATAGATCCTACAACAAAAATACTCAACAAATTCCAAAATAATCGAAGTTGATTTCAAATAAATTTATTAAAATATGACACTTCCAACTATAATTTTTTTCACAATCCAAAAAATTGAAGTTATTTTCATCTAAATTTACTCAAATATACATCCTACAAAAAAATACTCAACAAAATCCAAAAAAATCGATGTTGGTCTTAAATAAATTTATTAAACTTTGACACTTCCAACTAAAAATTTTTTCACAATCCTAAAAATTTAAGTTATTTTCATCTAAATTTACTCAAATATAGATCCTACAACAAAAATACTCAACAAATTCCAAAATAATCGAAGTTGATTTCAAATAAATTTATTAAAATTTGACACTTCCAACTAATTTTTTTTTCGCAATCCTAAAAATTGAAGTAATTTTCATCTAAATTTACTCAAATATAGATCCTACAACAAAAATACTCGACAAAATCCAAAAAATCGAAGTTGGTTTCAAATAAATTTATTAAAATTTGACACTTCCAACTAATTTTTTTTTCGCAATCCTAAAAATTGAAGTTATTTTCCTCTAAATTTACTCACATATATATCCTACAACAAAAATACTCAACAAAATCCAAAAAAATCGATGTTGGTCTCAAATAAATTTATTAAACTTTGACACTTCCAACTAAAAATTTTTTCACAATCCTAAAAATTTAAGTTATTTTCATCTAAATTTACTCAAATATAGATCCTACAACAAAAATACTCAACAAATTCCAAAATAATCGAAGTTGATTTCAAATAAATTTATTAAAATTTGACACTTCCAACTAATTTTTTTTTCGCAATCCTAAAAATTGAAGTTATTTTCATCTAAATTTACTCAAATATAGATCCTACAACAAAAATACTCAACAAAATCCAAAATAATCGAAGTTGGTTTCAAATAAATTTATTAAAATTTGACACTTCAAACTAAAATTTTTTTCACAATCCAAAAAATTGATGTTATTTTCATCTAAATTTACTCAAATATAGATCCTACAACAAAAATACTCAACAAAATCCAAAAAAATCGGTGTTGGTTTCAAACAAATTTATTAAAATTTGACTCTTCCAACTAAAATTTTTTTCACAATCCAAAAAATTGATGTTATTTTCATCTAAATTTACTCAAATATAGATCCTACAACAAAAATACTCAACAAAATCCAAAACAATCGGTGTTGGTTTCAAATAAATTTATTAAAATTTGACTCTTCCAACTAAAATTTTTTTCACAATCCAAAAAATTGAAGATAATTTCATCTAAATTTACTCAAATATGCATCCTACAAGAAAAATACTCAACAAAATCCAAAAAAATCGAAGTTGGTCTCAAATAAATTTATTAAAATTTGACACTTCCAACTAAATTTTTTCACAATCCAAAAAATTGTTGTTATTTTCATCTAAATTTACTCAAATATACATCCCACAACAAAAATACTCGACAAAATCCAAAAAAATCGAAGTTGGTTTCAAATTAATTTATTAAAATTTGACACTTCCAACTAATTTTTTTTTCGCAATCCTAAAAATTGAAGTTATTTTCATCTAAATTTACTCAAATATAGATCCTACAACAAAAATACTCAACAAAATCCAAATAATCGAAGTTGATTTCAAATAAATTTATTAAAATTTGACACTTCCAACTAATTTTTTTTTCGCAATCCTAAAAATTGAAGTTATTTTCATCTAAATTTACTCAAATATTGATCCTACAACAAAAATACTCAACAAAATCCAAAATAATCGAAGTTGGTTTCAAATAAATTTATTAAAATTTGACACTTCCAACTAAAATTTTTTTCACAATCCAAAAAATTGATGTTATTTTCATCTAAATTTACTCAAATATAGATCCTACAACAAAAATACTCAACAAAATCCAAAAAAATCGGTGTTGGTTTCAAATAAATTTATTAAAATTTGACACTTCCAACTAAAATTTTTTTCACAATCCAAAAAATTGAAGTTATTTTCATGTAAATTTACTCAAATATAGATCCTACAACAAAAATACTCGACAAAATCCAAAAAAATCGAAGTTGGTTTCAAATTAATTTATTAAAATTTGACACTTCCAACTAATTTTTTTTTGCAATCCTAAAAATTGAAGTTATTTTCATCTAAATTTACTCAAATATTGATCCTACAACAAAAATACTGAACAAAATCCAAAATAATCGAAGTTGGTTTCAAATAAATTTATTAAAATTTGACACTTCCAACTAAAATTTTTTTCACAAGCCAAAAAATTGATGTTATTTTCATCTAAATTTACTCAAATATAGATCCTACAACAAAAATACTCAACAAAATCCAAAAAAATCGGTGTTGGTTTCAAATAAATTTATTAAAATTTGACACTTCCAACTATAATTTTTTTCACAATCCAAAAAATTGAAGTTATTTTCATCTAAATTTACTCAAATATACATCCTACAAAAAAATACTCAACAAAATCCAAAAAAATCGATGTTGGTCTCAAATAAATTTATTAAACTTTGACACTTCCAACTAAAAATTTTTTCACAATCCTAAAAATTTAAGTTATTTTCATCTAAATTTACTCAAATATAGATCCTACAACAAAAATACTCAACAAAATCCAAATAATCGAAGTTGATTTCAAATAAATTTATTAAAATTTGACACTTCCAACTAATTTTTTTTTCGCAATCCTAAAAATTGAAGTTATTTTCATCTAAATTTACTCAAATATTGATCCTACAACAAAAATACTCAACAAAATCCAAAATAATCGGAGTTGGTTTCAAATAAATTTATTAAAATTTGACACTTCCAACTAAAATTTTTTTCACAATCCAAAAAATTGATGTTATTTTCATCTAAATTTACTCAAATATAGATCCTACAACAAAAATACTCAACAAAATCCAAAAAAATCGGTGTTGGTTTCAAATAAATTTATTAAAATTTGACACTTCCAACTAAAATTTTTTTCACAATCCAAAAAATTGAAGTTATTTTCATCTAAATTTACTCAAATATAGATCCTACAACAAAAATACTCGACAAAATCCAAAAAAATCGAAGTTGGTTCCAAATAAATTTATTAAAATTTGACACTTCCAACTAATTTTTTTTTCGCAATCCTAAAAATTGAAGTTATTTTCATCTAAATTTACTCAAATATAGATCCTACAACAAAAATACTGAACAAAATCCAAAATAATCGAAGTTGGTTTCAAATAAATTTATTAAAATTTGACACTTCCAACTAAAATTTTTTTCACAAGCCAAAAAATTGATGTTATTTTCATCTAAATTTACTCAAATATAGATCCTACAACAAAAATACTCAACAAAATCCAAAAAAATCGGTGTTGGTTTCAAATAAATTTATTAAAATTTGACTCTTCTAACTAAAATTTTTTCACTATCCAAAAAATTGTCGTTATTTTCATCTAAATTTACTCAAATATAGATCCTACAACAAAAATACTCAACAAATTCCAAAATAATCGAAGTTGATTTCAAATAAATTTATTAAAATTTGACACTTCCAACTAATTTTTGTTTCGCAATCCTAAAAATTGAAGTTATTTTCATCTAAATATACTCAAATATAGGTTCTACAACAAAAATACTCAACAAAATCCAAAATAATCGAAGTTGGTTTCAAATAAATTTATTAAAATTTGACACTTCCAACTAAATTTTTTTTCACAATCCAAAAAATTGAAGATAATTTCATCTAAATTTACTCAAATATGCATCCTACAACAAAAATACTCAACAAAATCCAAAAAAATCGAAGTTGGTCTCAAATAAATTTATTAAAATTGGACACTTCCAACTAAAATTTTTTTCACAATCCTAAAAATTGAAGTTATTTTCATCTAAATTTACTCAAATATAGATCCTACAACAAAAATACTCAACAAAATCCAAAATAATCGAAGTTGATTTCAAATAAATTTATTAAAATTTGACACTTCCAACTATAATTTTTTTCACAATCCAAAAAATTGAAGATAATTTCATCTAAATTTACTGAAATATGCATCCTACAACAAAAATACTCAACAAAATCCACAAAAATCGAAGTAGGTCTCAAATAAATTTATTAAAATTTTACACTTCCATGTAAATTATTTTTCACAATCCAAAAAATTGTCGTTATTTTCATCTAAATTTAACCAAATATACATCCTACAACAAAAATACTCGAACAAATCCAAAAATATCGAAGTTGATTTCAAATAAATTTTTTAAAATTTGACACTTCCAACTATTATTTTTTTCACAATCCAAAAAATTGAAGTTATTTTCATCTAAATTTACTCAAATATACATCCTACAAAAAAATACTCAACAAAATCCAAAAAAATCGATGTTGGTTTCAAATAAATTTATTAAACTTTGACACTTCCAACTAAAATTTTTTTCACAATCCTAAAAATTTAAGTTATTTTCATCTAAATTTACTCAAATATAGATCCTACAACAAAAATACTCAACAAATTCCAAAATAATCGAAGTTGATTTCAAATAAATTTATTAAAATTTGACACTTCCAACTAATTTTTTTTTCGCAATCCTAAAAATTGAAGTTATTTTCATCTAAATTTACTCAAATATAGATCCTACAACAAAAATACCCAACAAAATAAAAAAAAATCGAAGTTGGTTTCAAATAAATTTATTAAAATTTTACACTTCCATGTATATTTTTTTTTCACAATCCAAAAAATTGTCGTTATTTTCATCTAAATATACTCAAATATACATCCTACAAGAAAAATACTCAACAAAATCCAAAATAATCGAAGTTGGTTTCAAATAAATTTATTAACATTTGACACTTCCAACTAAATTTTTTTTCGCAATCCAAAAAATTGTCGTTATTTTCATCTAAATTTACTCAAATATAAATCCTACAACAAAAATACTCAACAAAATCCAAAATAATCGAAGTTGATTTCAAATAAATTTATTAATATTTGACTCTTCCAACTATAATTTTTTCACAATCCAAAAAATTGAAGATAATTTCATCTAAATTTACTCAAATATGCATCCTACAAGAAAAATACTCAACAAAATCCAAAAAAATCGAAGTTGGTCTCAAATAAATTTATTAAAATTTGACACTTCCAACTAAATTTTTTCACAATCCAAAAAATTGTTGTTATTTTCATCTAAATTTACTCAAATATACATCCCACAACAAAAATACTCGACAAAATCCAAAAAAATCGAAGTTGATTTCAAATAAATTTATTAAAATTTGACACTTCCAACTAAATTTTTTTCGCAATCCTAAAAATTGAAGTTATTTTCATCTAAATTTACTCAAATATACATCCTACAAAAAAATACTCAACAAAATCCAAAAAAATCGATGTTGGTCTCAAATAAATTTATTAAACTTTGACACTTCCAACTAAAAATTTTTTCACAATCCTAAAAATTTAAGTTATTTTCATCTAAATTTACTCAAATATACATCCTACAAAAAAATACTCAAAAAAATCCAAAAAAATCGATGTTGGTCTCAAATAAATTTATTAAACTTTGACACTTCCAACTAAAAATTTTTTCACAATCCTAAAAATTTAAGTTATTTTCATCTAAATTTACTCAAATATAGATCCTACAACAAAAATACTCAACAAATTCCAAAATAATCGAAGTTGATTTCAAATAAATTTATTAAAATTTGACACTTCCAACTAATTTTTTTTTCGCAATCCTAAAAATTGAAGTTATTTTCATCTAAATTTACTCAAATATAGATCCAACAACAAAAATACTCAACAAAATCCAAAATAATCGAAGTTGGTTTCAAATAAATTTATTAAAATTTGACACTTCAAACTAAAATTTTTTTCACAATCCAAAAAATTGATGTTATTTTCATCTAAATTTACTCAAATATAGATCCTACAACAAAAATACTCAACAAAATCCAAAAAAATCGGTGTTGGTTTCAAATAAATTTATTAAAATTTGACTCTTCCAACTAAAATTTTTTTCACTATCCAAAAAATTGAAGTTATTTTCATCTAAATTTACTAAAATATAGATCCTACCACAAAAATTCTCTACAAAATCCAAAATAATCGAAGTTGATTTCAAATAAATTTATTAAAATTTGACACTTCCAACTATAATTTTTTTCACAATCCAAAAAATTGAAGTTATTTTCATCTAAATTTACTCAAATATAGATCCTACAACAAAAATACTCGACAAAATCCAAAAAAATCGAAGTTGGTTTCAAATAAATTTATTAAAATATGACACTTCCAACTAATTTTTTTTTCGCAATCCTAAAAATTGAAGTTATTTTCATCTAAATTTACTCAAATACAGATCCTACAACAAAAATACTGAACAAAATCCAAAATAATCGAAGTTGGTTTCAAATAAATTTATTAAAATTTGACACTTCCAACTAAAATTTTTTTCACAAGCCAAAAAATTGATGTTATTTTCATCTAAATTTACTCAAATATAGATCCTACAACAAAAATACTCAACAAAATCCAAAAAAATCGGTGTTGGTTTCAAATAAATTTATTAAAATTTGACACTTCCAACTATAATTTTTTTCACAATCCAAAAAATTGAAGTTATTTTCATCTAAATTTACTCAAATATACATCCTACAAAAAAATACTCAACAAAATCCAAAAAAATCGATGTTGGTCTCAAATAAATTTATTAAACTTTGACACTTCCAACTAAAAATTTTTTCACAATCCTAAAAATTTAAGTTATTTTCATCTAAATTTACTCAAATATAGATCCTACAACAAAAATACTCGACAAAATCCAAATAATCGAAGTTGATTTCAAATAAATTTATTAAAATTTGACACTTCCAACTAATTTTTTTTTCGCAATCCTAAAAATTGAAGTTATTTTCATCTAAATTTACTCAAATATTGATCCTACAACAAAAATACTCAACAAAATCCAAAATAATCGAAGTTGGTTTCAAATAAATTTATTAAAATTTGACACTTCCAACTAAAATTTTTTTCACAATCCAAAAAATTGAAGTTATTTTCATCTAAATTTACTCAAATATAGATCCTACAACAAAAATACTCAACAAAATCCAAAAAAATCGGTGTTGGTTTCAAATAAATTTATTAAAATTTGACACTTCCAACTATAATTTTTTTCACAATCCAAAAAATTGAAGTTATTTTCATCTAAATTTACTCAAATATACATCCTACAAATAAATACTCAACAAAATCCAAAAAAATCGATGTTGGTCTCAAATAAATTTATTAAACTTTGACACTTCCAACTAAAAATTTTTTCACAATCCTAAAAATTTAAGTTATTTTCATCTAAATTTACTCAAATATAGATCCTACAACAAAAATACTCAACAAAATCCAAATAATCGAAGTTGATTTCAAATAAATTTATTAAAATTTGACACTTCCAACTAATTTTTTTTTCGCAATCATAAAAATTGAAGTTATTTTCATCTAAATTTACTCAAATATAGATCCTACAACAAAAATACTCAACAAAATCCAAAAAAATCGGTGTTGGTTTCAAATAAATTTATTAAAATTTGACACTTCCAACTAAAATTTTTTTCACAATCCAAAAAATTGAAGTTATTTTCATCTAAATTTTCTCAAATATAGATCCTACAACAAAAATACTCGACAAAATCCAAAAAAATCGAAGTTGGTCTCAAATAAATTTATTAAAATTTGACACTTCCAACTAAATTTTTTCACAATCCAAAAAATTGTTGTTATTTTCATCTAAATTTACTCAAATATACATCCCACAACAAAAATACTCGACAAAATCCAAAAAAATCGAAGTTGATTTCAAATAAATTTATTAAAATTTGACACTTCCAACTAAATTTTTTTCGCAATCCTAAAAATTGAAGTTATTTTCATCTAAATTTACTCAAATATACATCCTACAAAAAAATACTCAACAAAATCCAAAAAAATCGATGTTGGTCTCAAATAAATTTATTAAAATTTGACACTTCCAACTAAAATTTTTTTCACAATCCAAAAAATTGAAGTTATTTTCATCTAAATTTACTCAAATATAGATCCTACAACAAAAATACTCGACAAAATCCAAAAAAATCGAAGTTGGTTTCAAATTAATTTATTAAAATTTGACACTTCCAACTAATTTTTTTTTCGCAATCCTAAAAATTGAAGTTATTTTCATCTAAATTTACTCAAATATAGATCCTACAACAAAAATACTCAACAAAATCCAAATAATCGAAGTTGATTTCAAATAAATTTATTAAAATTTGACACTTCCAACTAATTTTTTTTTCGCAATCCTAAAAATTGAAGTTATTTTCATCTAAATTTACTCAAATATTGATCCTACAACAAAAATACTCAACAAAATCCAAAATAATCGAAGTTGGTTTCAAATAAATTTATTAAAATTTGACACTTCCAACTAAAATTTTTTTCACAATCCAAAAAATTGATGTTATTTTCATCTAAATTTACTCAAATATAGATCCTACAACAAAAATACTCAACAAAATCCAAAAAAATCGGTGTTGGTTTCAAATAAATTTATTAAAATTAGACACTTCCAACTAAAATTTTTTTCACAATCCAAAAAATTGAAGTTATTTTTATGTAAATTTACTCAAATATAGATCCTACAACAAAAATACTCGACAAAATCCAAAAAAATCGAAGTTGGTTTCAAATTAATTTATTAAAATTTGACACTTCCAACTAATTTTTTTTTCGCAATCCTAAAAATTGAAGTTATTTTCATCTAAATTTACTCAAATATTGATCCTACAACAAAAATACTGAACAAAATCCAAAATAATCGAAGTTGGTTTCAAATAAATTTATTAAAATTTGACACTTCCAACTAAAATTTTTTTCACAAGCCAAAAAATTGATGTTATTTTCATCTAAATTTACTCAAATATAGATCCTACAACAAATATACTCAACAAAATCCAAAAAAATCGGTGTTGGTTTCAAATAAATTTATTAAACTTTGACACTTCCAACTAAAAATTTTTTCACAATCCTAAAAATTTAAGTTATTTTCATCTAAATTTACTCAAATATACATCCTACAAAAAAATACTCAAAAAAATCCAAAAAAATCGATGTTGGTCTCAAATAAATTTATTAAACTTTGACACTTCCAACTAAAAATTTTTTCACAATCCTAAAAATTTAAGTTATTTTCATCTAAATTTACTCAAATATAGATCCTACAACAAAAATACTCAACAAATTCCAAAATAATCGAAGTTGATTTCAAATAAATTTATTAAAATTTGACACTTCCAACTAATTTTTTTTTCGCAATCCTAAAAATTGAAGTTATTTTCATCTAAATTTACTCAAATATAGATCCAACAACAAAAATACTCAACAAAATCCAAAATAATCGAAGTTGGTTTCAAATAAATTTATTAAAATTTGACACTTCAAACTAAAATTTTTTTCACAATCCAAAAAATTGATGTTATTTTCATCTAAATTTACTCAAATATAGATCCTACAACAAAAATACTCAACAAAATCCAAAAAAATCGGTGTTGGTTTCAAATAAATTTATTAAAATTTGACTCTTCCAACTAAAATTTTTTTCACTATCCAAAAAATTGAAGTTATTTTCATCTAAATTTACTAAAATATAGATCCTACCACAAAAATTCTCTACAAAATCCAAAATAATCGAAGTTGATTTCAAATAAATTTATTAAAATTTGACACTTCCAACTATAATTTTTTTCACAATCCAAAAAATTGAAGTTATTTTCATCTAAATTTACTCAAATATAGATCCTACAACAAAAATACTCGACAAAATCCAAAAAAATCGAAGTTGGTTTCAAATAAATTTATTAAAATATGACACTTCCAACTAATTTTTTTTTCGCAATCCTAAAAATTGAAGTTATTTTCATCTAAATTTACTCAAATACAGATCCTACAACAAAAATACTGAACAAAATCCAAAATAATCGAAGTTGGTTTCAAATAAATTTATTAAAATTTGACACTTCCAACTAAAATTTTTTTCACAAGCCAAAAAATTGATGTTATTTTCATCTAAATTTACTCAAATATAGATCCTACAACAAAAATACTCAACAAAATCCAAAAAAATCGGTGTTGGTTTCAAATAAATTTATTAAAATTTGACACTTCCAACTATAATTTTTTTCACAATCCAAAAAATTGAAGTTATTTTCATCTAAATTTACTCAAATATACATCCTACAAAAAAATACTCAACAAAATCCAAAAAAATCGATGTTGGTCTCAAATAAATTTATTAAACTTTGACACTTCCAACTAAAAATTTTTTCACAATCCTAAAAATTTAAGTTATTTTCATCTAAATTTACTCAAATATAGATCCTACAACAAAAATACTCGACAAAATCCAAATAATCGAAGTTGATTTCAAATAAATTTATTAAAATTTGACACTTCCAACTAATTTTTTTTTCGCAATCCTAAAAATTGAAGTTATTTTCATCTAAATTTACTCAAATATTGATCCTACAACAAAAATACTCAACAAAATCCAAAATAATCGAAGTTGGTTTCAAATAAATTTATTAAAATTTGACACTTCCAACTAAAATTTTTTTCACAATCCAAAAAATTGAAGTTATTTTCATCTAAATTTACTCAAATATAGATCCTACAACAAAAATACTCAACAAAATCCAAAAAAATCGGTGTTGGTTTCAAATAAATTTATTAAAATTTGACACTTCCAACTATAATTTTTTTCACAATCCAAAAAATTGAAGTTATTTTCATCTAAATTTACTCAAATATACATCCTACAAATAAATACTCAACAAAATCCAAAAAAATCGATGTTGGTCTCAAATAAATTTATTAAACTTTGACACTTCCAACTAAAAATTTTTTCACAATCCTAAAAATTTAAGTTATTTTCATCTAAATTTACTCAAATATAGATCCTACAACAAAAATACTCAACAAAATCCAAATAATCGAAGTTGATTTCAAATAAATTTATTAAAATTTGACACTTCCAACTAATTTTTTTTTCGCAATCATAAAAATTGAAGTTATTTTCATCTAAATTTACTCAAATATAGATCCTACAACAAAAATACTCAACAAAATCCAAAAAAATCGGTGTTGGTTTCAAATAAATTTATTAAAATTTGACACTTCCAACTAAAATTTTTTTCACAATCCAAAAAATTGAAGTTATTTTCATCTAAATTTTCTCAAATATAGATCCTACAACAAAAATACTCGACAAAATCCAAAAAAATCGAAGTTGGTCTCAAATAAATTTATTAAAATTTGACACTTCCAACTAAATTTTTTCACAATCCAAAAAATTGTTGTTATTTTCATCTAAATTTACTCAAATATACATCCCACAACAAAAATACTCGACAAAATCCAAAAAAATCGAAGTTGATTTCAAATAAATTTATTAAAATTTGACACTTCCAACTAAATTTTTTTCGCAATCCTAAAAATTGAAGTTATTTTCATCTAAATTTACTCAAATATACATCCTACAAAAAAATACTCAACAAAATCCAAAAAAATCGATGTTGGTCTCAAATAAATTTATTAAAATTTGACACTTCCAACTAAAATTTTTTTCACAATCCAAAAAATTGAAGTTATTTTCATCTAAATTTACTCAAATATAGATCCTACAACAAAAATACTCGACAAAATCCAAAAAAATCGAAGTTGGTTTCAAATTAATTTATTAAAATTTGACACTTCCAACTAATTTTTTTTTCGCAATCCTAAAAATTGAAGTTATTTTCATCTAAATTTACTCAAATATAGATCCTACAACAAAAATACTCAACAAAATCCAAATAATCGAAGTTGATTTCAAATAAATTTATTAAAATTTGACACTTCCAACTAATTTTTTTTTCGCAATCCTAAAAATTGAAGTTATTTTCATCTAAATTTACTCAAATATTGATCCTACAACAAAAATACTCAACAAAATCCAAAATAATCGAAGTTGGTTTCAAATAAATTTATTAAAATTTGACACTTCCAACTAAAATTTTTTTCACAATCCAAAAAATTGATGTTATTTTCATCTAAATTTACTCAAATATAGATCCTACAACAAAAATACTCAACAAAATCCAAAAAAATCGGTGTTGGTTTCAAATAAATTTATTAAAATTAGACACTTCCAACTAAAATTTTTTTCACAATCCAAAAAATTGAAGTTATTTTTATGTAAATTTACTCAAATATAGATCCTACAACAAAAATACTCGACAAAATCCAAAAAAATCGAAGTTGGTTTCAAATTAATTTATTAAAATTTGACACTTCCAACTAATTTTTTTTTCGCAATCCTAAAAATTGAAGTTATTTTCATCTAAATTTACTCAAATATTGATCCTACAACAAAAATACTGAACAAAATCCAAAATAATCGAAGTTGGTTTCAAATAAATTTATTAAAATTTGACACTTCCAACTAAAATTTTTTTCACAAGCCAAAAAATTGATGTTATTTTCATCTAAATTTACTCAAATATAGATCCTACAACAAATATACTCAACAAAATCCAAAAAAATCGGTGTTGGTTTCAAATAAATTTATTAAAATTTGACACTTCCAACTATAATTTTTTTCACAATCCAAAAAATTGAAGTTATTTTCATCTAAATTTACTCAAATATACATCCTACAAAAAAATACTCAACAAAATCCAAAAAAATCGATGTTGGTCTCAAATAAATTTATTAAACTTTGACACTTCCAACTAAAAATTTTTTCACAATCCTAAAAATTTAAGTTATTTTCATCTAAATTTACTCAAATATAGATCCTACAACAAAAATACTCAACAAAATCCAAATAATCGAAGTTGATTTCAAATAAATTTATTAAAATTTGACACTTCCAACTAATTTTTTTTTCGCAATCCTAAAAATTGAAGTTATTTTCATCTAAATTTACTCAAATATTGATCCTACAACAAAAATACTCAACAAAATCCAAAATAATCGGAGTTGGTTTCAAATAAATTTATTAAAATTTGACACTTCCAACTAAAATTTTTTTCACAATCCAAAAAATTGATGTTATTTTCATCTAAATTTACTCAAATATAGATCCTACAACAAAAATACTCAACAAAATCCAAAAAAATCGGTGTTGGTTTCAAATAAATTTATTAAAATTTGACACTTCCAACTAAAATTTTTTTCACAATCCAAAAAATTGAAGTTATTTTCATCTAAATTTTCTCAAATATAGATCCTACAACAAAAATACTCGACAAAATCCAAAAAAATCGAAGTTGGTCTCAAATAAATTTATTAAAATTTGACACTTCCAACTAAATTTTTTCACAATCCAAAAAATTGTTGTTATTTTCATCTAAATTTACTCAAATATACATCCCACAACAAAAATACTCGACAAAATCCAAAAAAATCGAAGTTGATTTCAAATAAATTTATTAAAATTTGACACTTCCAACTAAATTTTTTTCGCAATCCTAAAAATTGAAGTTATTTTCATCTAAATTTACTCAAATATACATCCTACAAAAAAATACTCAACAAAATCCAAAAAAATCGATGTTGGTCTCAAATAAATTTATTAAACTTTGACACTTCCAACTAAAAATTTTTTCACAATCCTAAAAATTTAAGTTATTTTCATCTAAATTTACTCAAATATACATCCTACAAAAAAATACTCAACAAAATCCAAAAAAATCGATGTTGGTCTCAAATAAATTTATTAAAATTTGACACTTCCAACTAATTTTTTTTTCGCAATCCTAAAAATTGAAGTTATTTTCATCTAAATTTACTCAAATATAGATCCTACAACAAAAATACTCAACAAAATCCAAAATAATCGAAGTTGGTTTCAAATAAATTTATTAAAATTTGACACTTCAAACTAAAATTTTTTTCACAATCCAAAAAATTGATGTTATTTTCATCTAAATTTACTCAAATATAGATCCTACAACAAAAATACTCAACAAAATCCAAAAAAATCGGTGTTGGTTTCAAATAAATTTATTAAAATTTGACTCTTCCAACTAAAATTTTTTTCACTATCCAAAAAATTGAAGTTATTTTCATCTAAATTTACTAAAATATAGATCCTACCACAAAAATTCTCTACAAAATCCAAAATAATCGAAGTTGGTTTCAAATAAATTTATTAAAATTTGACACTTCCAACTATAATTTTTTTCACAATCCAAAAAATTGAAGTTATTTTCATCTAAATTTACTCAAATATAGATCCTACAACAAAAATACTCGACAAAATCCAAAAAAATCGAAGTTGGTTTCAAATAAATTTATTAAAATATGACACTTCCAACTAATTTTTTTTTCGCAATCCTAAAAATTGAAGTTATTTTCATCTAAATTTACTCAAATACAGAACCTACAACAAAAATACTGAACAAAATCCAAAATAATCGAAGTTGGTTTCAAATAAATTTATTAAAATTTGACACTTCCAACTAAAATTTTTTTCACAAGCCAAAAAATTGATGTTATTTTCATCTAAATTTACTCAAATATAGATCCTACAACAAAAATACTCAACAAAATCCAAAAAAATCGGTGTTGGCTTCAAATAAATTTATTAAAATTTGACACTTCCAACTATAATTTTTTTCACAATCCAAAAAATTGAAGTTATTTTCATCTAAATTTACTCAAATATACATCCTACAAAAAAATACTCAACAAAATCCAAAAAAATCGATGTTGGTCTCAAATAAATTTATTAAACTTTGACACTTCCAACTAAAAATTTTTTCACAATCCTAAAAATTTAAGTTATTTTCATCTAAATTTACTCAAATATAGATCCTACAACAAAAATACTCAACAAAATCCAAATAATCGAAGTTGATTTCAAATAAATTTATTAAAATTTGACACTTCCAACTAATTTTTTTTTCGCAATCCTAAAAATTGAAGTTATTTTCATCTAAATTTACTCAAATATTGATCCTACAACAAAAATACTCAACAAAATCCAAAATAATCGAAGTTGGTTTCAAATAAATTTATTAAAATTTGACACTTCCAACTAAAATTTTTTTCACAATCCAAAAAATTGATGTTATTTTCATCTAAATTTACTCAAATATAGATCCTACAACAAAAATACTCAACAAAATCCAAAAAAATCGGTGTTGGTTTCAAATAAATTTATTAAAATTTGACACTTCCAACTAAAATTTTTTTCACAATCCAAAAAATTGAAGTTATTTTCATCTAAATTTACTCAAATATAGATCCTACAACAAAAATACTCGACAAAATCCAAAAAAATCGAAGTTGGTTTCAAATTAATTTATTAAAATTTGACACTTCCAACTAATTTTTTTTTCGCAATCATAAAAATTGAAGTTATTTTCATCTAAATTTACTCAAATATAGATCCTACAACAAAAATACTCAACAAAATCCAAATAATCGAAGTTGATTTCAAATAAATTTATTAAAATTTGACACTTCCAACTAATTTTTTTTTCGCAATCCTAAAAATTGAAGTTATTTTCATCTAAATTTACTCAAATATTGATCCTATAACAAAAATACTCAACAAAATCCAAAATAATCGAAGTTGGTTTCAAATAAATTTATTAAAATTTGACACTTCCAACTAAAATTTTTTTCACAATCCAAAAAATTGATGTTATTTTCATCTAAATTTACTCAAATATAGATCCTACAACAAAAATACTCAACAAAATCCAAAATAATCGAAGTTGGTTTCAAATAAATTTATTAAAATTTGACACTTCCAACTAAAATTTTTTTCACAATCCAAAAAATTGATGTTATTTTCATCTAAATTTACTCAAATATAGATCCTACAACAAAAATACTCAACAAAATCCAAAAAAATCGAAGTTGGTTTCAAATAAATTTATTAAAATTTGACTCTTCCAACTAAAATTTTTTTCACTATCCAAAAAATTGAAGTTATTTTCATCTAAATTTACTAAAATATAGATCCTACAACAAAAATTCTCTACAAAATCCAAAATAATCGAAGTTGATTTCAAATAAATTTATTAAAATTTGACACTTCCAACTATAATTTTTTTCACAATCCAAAAAATTGAAGTTATTTTCATCTAAATTTACTCAAATATAGATCCTACAACAAAAATACTCGACAAAATCCAAAAAAATCGAAGTTGGTTTCAAATTAATTTATTAAAATTTGACACTTCCAACTAATTTTTTTTTCGCAATCCTAAAAATTGAAGTTATTTTCATCTAAATTTACTCAAATATAGATCCTACAACAAAAATACTCAACAAAATCCAAATAATCGAAGTTGATTTCAAATAAATTTATTAAAATTTGACACTTCCAACTAATTTTTTTTTCGCAATCCTAAAAATTGAAGTTATTTTCATCTAAATTTACTCAAATATTGATCCTACAACAAAAATACTCAACAAAATCCAAAATAATCGAAGTTGGTTTCAAATAAATTTATTAAAATTTGACACTTCCAACTAAAATTTTTTTCACAATCCAAAAAATTGATGTTATTTTCATCTAAATTTACTCAAATATAGATCCTACAACAAAAATACTCAACAAAATCCAAAAAAATCGGTGTTGGTTTCAAATAAATTTATTAAAATTTGACACTTCCAACTAAAATTTTTTTCACAATCCAAAAAATTGAAGTTATTTTCATCTAAATTTACTCAAATATAGATCCTACAACAAAAATACTCGACAAAATCCAAAAAAATCGAAGTTGGTTTCAAATTAATTTATTAAAATTTGACACTTCCAACTAATTTTTTTTTCGCAATCCTAAAAATTGAAGTTATTTTCATCTAAATTTACTCAAATATTGATCCTACAACAAAAATACTGAACAAAATCCAAAATAATCGAAGTTGGTTTCAAATAAATTTATTAAAATTTGACACTTCCAACTAAAATTTTTTTCACAAGCCAAAAAATTGATATTATTTTCATCTAAATTTACTCAAATATAGATCCTACAACAAAAATACTCAACAAAATCCAAAAAAATCGGTGTTGGTTTCAAATAAATTTATTAAAATTTGACACTTCCAACTATAATTTTTTTCACAATCCAAAAAATTGAAGTTATTTTCATCTAAATTTACTCAAATATACATCCTACAAAAAAATACTCAACAAAATCCAAAAAAATCGATGTTGGTCTCAAATAAATTTATTAAACTTTGACACTTCCAACTAAAAATTTTTTCACAATCCTAAAAATTTAAGTTATTTTCATCTAAATTTACTCAAATATAGATCCTACAACAAAAATACTCAACAAAATCCAAATAATCGAAGTTGATTTCAAATAAATTTATTAAAATTTGACACTTCCAACTAATTTTTTTTTCGCAATCCTAAAAATTGAAGTTATTTTCATCTAAATTTACTCAAATATTGATCCTACAACAAAAATACTCAACAAAATCCAAAATAATCGGAGTTGGTTTCAAATAAATTTATTAAAATTTGACACTTCCAACTAAAATTTTTTTCACAATCCAAAAAATTGATGTTATTTTCATCTAAATTTACTCAAATATAGATCCTACAACAAAAATACTCAACAAAATCCAAAAAAATCGGTGTTGGTTTCAAATAAATTTATTAAAATTTGACACTTCCAACTAAAATTTTTTTCACAATCCAAAAAATTGAAGTTATTTTCATCTAAATTTACTCAAATATAGATCCTACAACAAAAATACTCGACAAAATCCAAAAAAATCGAAGTTGGTTTCAAATAAATTTATTAAAATTTGACACTTCCAACTAATTTTTTTTTCGCAATCCTAAAAATTGAAGTTATTTTCATCTAAATTTACTCAAATATTGATCCTACAACAAAAATACTGAACAAAATCCAAAATAATCGAAGTTGGTTTCAAATAAATTTATTAAAATTTGACACTTCCAACTAAAATTTTTTTCACAAGCCAAAAAATTGATGTTATTTTCATCTAAATTTACTCAAATATAGATCCTACAACAAAAATACCCAACAAAATAAAAAAAAATCGAAGTTGGTTCCAAATAAATTTATTAAAATTTTACACTTCCATGTATATTTTTTTTTCACAATCCAAAAAATTGTCGTTATTTTCATCTAAATTTACTCAAATATACATCCTACAAGAAAAATACTCAACAAAATCCAAAATAATCGAAGTTGGTTTCAAATAAATTTATTAACATTTGACACTTCCAACTAAATTTTTTTTCGCAATCCAAAAAATTGTCGTTGTTTTCATCTAAATTTACTCAAATATAAATCCTACAACAAAAATACTCAACAAAATCCAAAATAATCGAAGTTGATTTCAAATAAATTTATTAAAATTTGACTCTTCCAACTATAATTTTTTCACAATCCAAAAAATTGAAGATAATTTCATCTAAATTTACTCAAATATGCATCCTACAAGAAAAATACTCAACAAAATCCAAAAAAATCGAAGTTGATTTCAAATAAATTTATTAAAATTTGACACTTCCAACTAAATTTTTTTCGCAATCCTAAAAATTTAAGTTATTTTCATCTAAATTTACTCAAATATACATCCTACAAAAAAATACTCAACAAAATCCAAAAAAATCGATGTTGGTCTCAAATAAATTTATTAAACTTTGACACTTCCAACTAAAATTTTTATCACAATCCAAAAAATTGAATTTATTTTCATCTAAATTTACTCAAATATAGATCCTACAACAAAAATACTCAACAAAATCCAAAAAAATCGAAGTTTGTTTCAAATAAATTTATTAAAATTTGACTCTTCCAACTAAAATTTTTTTCACTATCCAAAAAATTGAAGTTATTTTCATCTAAATTTACTAAAATATAGATCCTACAACAAAAATTCTCTACAAAATCCAAAATAATCGAAGTTGATTTCAAATAAATTTATTAAAATTTGACACTTCCAACTAAAATTTTTATCACAATCCTAAAAATTGAAGTTATTTTCATCTAAATTTACTCAAATATAGATCCTACAACAAAAATACCCAACAAAATAAAAAAAAATCGAAGTTGGTTTCAAATAAATTTATTAAAATTTTACACTTCCATGTATATTTTTTTTTCACAATCCAAAAAATTGTCGTTATTTTCATCTAAATTTACTCAAATATACATCCTACAAGAAAAATACTCAACAAAATCCAAAATAATCGAAGTTGGTTTCAAATAAATTTATTAACATTTAACACTTCCAACTAAATTTTTTTTCGCAATCCAAAAAATTGTCGTTATTTTCATCAAAATTTACTCAAATATAAATCCTACAACAAAAATACTCAACAAAATCCAAAATAATCGATGTTGATTTCAAATAAATTTATTAAAATTTGACTCTTCCAACTATAATTTTTTCACAATCCAAAAAATTGAAGATAATTTCATCTAAATTTACTCAAATATGCATCCTACAAGAAAAATACTCAACAAAATCCAAAAAAATCGAAGTTGGTCTCAAATAAATTTATTAAAATTTGACACTTCCAACTAAATTTTTTCACAATCCAAAAAATTGTCGTTATTTTCATCTAAATTTACTCAAATATACATCCCACAACAAAAATACTCGACAAAATCCAAAAAAATCGAAGTTGATTTCAAATAAATTTATTAAAATTTGGCACTTCCAACTAAATTTTTTTCGCAATCTTAAAAATTGAAGTTATTTTCATCTAAATTTACTCAAATATACATCCTACAAAAAATACTCAACAAAATCCAAAAAAATCGATGTTGGTCTCAAATAAATTTATTAAACTTTGACACTTCCAACTAAAAATTTTTTCACAATCCTAAAAATTTAAGTTATTTTCATCTAAATTTACTCAAATATAGATCCTACAACAAAAATACTCAACAAATTCCAAAATAATCGAAGTTGATTTCAAATAAATTTATTAAAATTTGACACTTCCAACTAATTTTTTTTTCGCAATCCTAAAAATTGAAGTTATTTTCATCTAAATTTACTCAAATATAGATCCTACAACAAAAATACATAACAAAATCCAAAATAATCGAAGTTGGTTTCAAATAAATTTATTAAAATTTGACACTTCCAACTAAATTTTTTTTCACAATCCAAAAAATGGATGTTATTTTCATCTAAATTTACTCAAATATAGATCCTACAACAAAAATACTCAACAAAATCCAAAAAAATCGGTGTTGGTTTCAAATAAATTTATTAAAATTTGACTCTTCCAACTAAAATTTTTTTCACAATCCAAAAAATTGAAGTTATTTTCATCTAAATTTACTAAAATATAGATCCTACAACAAAAATTCTCTACAAAATCCAAAATAATCGAAGTTGATTTCAAATAAATTTATTAAAATTTGACACTTCCAACTATAATTTTTTTCACAATCCAAAAAATTGAAGTTATTTTCATCTAAATTTACTCAAATATAGATCCTACAACAAAAATACTCAACAAAATCCAAAAAAATCGGTGTTGGTTTCAAATAAATTTATTAAAATTTGACTCTTCCAACTAAAATTTTTTTCACTATCCAAAAAATTGAAGTTATTTTCATCTAAATTTACTAAAATATAGATCCTACCACAAAAATTCTCTACAAAATCCAAAATAATCGAAGTTGATTTCAAATAAATTTATTAAAATTTGACACTTCCAACTATAATTTTTTTCACAATCCAAAAAATTGAAGTTATTTTCATCTAAATTTACTCAAATATACATCCTACAAAAAAATACTCAACAAAATCCAAAAAAATCGATGTTGGTCTCAAATAAATTTATTATACTTTGACACTTCCAACTAAAATTTTTATCACAATCCAAAAAATTGAATTTATTTTCATCTAAATTTACTCAAATATAGATCCTACAACAAAAATACTCAACAAAATCCAAAATAATTGAAGTTGGTTTCAAATAAATTTATTAAAATTTGACACTTCCAACTAAAATTTTTTTCACAATCCAAAAAATTGATGTTATTTTCATCTAAATTTACTCAAATATAGATCCTACAACAAAAATACTCAACAAAATCCAAAAAAATCGAAGTTGGTTTCAAATAAATTTATTAAAATTTGACTCTTCCAACTAAAATTTTTTTCACTATCCAAAAAATTGAAGTTATTTTCATCTAAATTTACTAAAATATAGATCCTACAACAAAAATTCTCTACAAAATCCAAAATAATCGAAGTTGATTTCAAATAAATTTATTAAAATTTGACACTTCCAACTATAATTTTTTTCACAATCCAAAAAATTGAAGTTATTTTCATCTAAATTTACTCAAATATAGATCCTACAACAAAAATACTCGACAAAATCCAAAAAAATTGAAGTTGGTTTCAAATAAATTTATTAAAATTTGACACTTCCAACTAAAATTTTTATCACAATCCTAAAAATTGAAGTTATTTTCATCTAAATTTACTCAAATATAGATCCTACAACAAAAATACCCAACAAAATAAAAAAAAATCGAAGTTGGTTTCAAATAAATTTATTAAAATTTTACACTTCCATGTATATTTTTTTTTCACAATCCAAAAAATTGTCGTTATTTTCATCTAAATTTACTCAAATATACATCCTACAAGAAAAATACTCAACAAAATCCAAAATAATCGAAGTTGGTTTCAAATAAATTTATTAACATTTGACACTTCCAACTAAATTTTTTTTCGCAATCCAAAAAATTGTCGTTGTTTTCATCTAAATTTACTCAAATATAAATCCTACAACAAAAATACTCAACAAAATCCAAAATAATCGAAGTTGATTTCAAATAAATTTATTAAAATTTGACTCTTCCAACTATAATTTTTTCACAATCCAAAAAATTGAAGATAATTTCATCTAAATTTACTCAAATATGCATCCTACAAGAAAAATACTCAACAAAATCCAAAAAAATCGAAGTTGGTCTCAAATAAATTTATTAAAATTTGACACTTCCAACTAAATTTTTTCACAATCCAAAAAATTGTCGTTATTTTCATCTAAATTTACTCAAATATACATCCCACAACAAAAATACTCGACAAAATCCAAAAAATCGAAGTTGATTTCAAATAAATTTATTAAAATTTGACACTTCCAACTAAATTTTTTTCGCAATCCTAAAAATTTAAGTTATTTTCATCTAAATTTACTCAAATATACATCCTACAAAAAAATACTCAACAAAATCCAAAAAAATCGATGTTGGTCTCAAATAAATTTATTAAACTTTGACACTTCCAACTAAAATTTTTATCACAATCCAAAAAATTGAATTTATTTTCATCTAAATTTACTCAAATATAGATCCTACAACAAAAATACTCAACAAAATCCAAAATAATCGAAGTTGGTTTCAAATAAATTTATTAAAATTTGACACTTCCAACTAAAATTTTTTTCACAATCCAAAAAATTGATGTTATTTTCATCTAAATTTACTCAAATATAGATCCTACAACAAAAATACTCAACAAAATCCAAAAAAATCGAAGTTGGTTTCAAATAAATTTATTAAAATTTGACTCTTCCAACTAAAATTTTTTTCACTATCCAAAAAATTGAAGTTATTTTCATCTAAATTTACTAAAATATAGATCCTACAACAAAAATTCTCTACAAAATCCAAAATAATCGAAGTTGATTTCAAATAAATTTATTAAAATTTGACACTTCCAACTATAATTTTTTTCACAATCCAAAAAATTGAAGTTATTTTCATCTAAATTTACTCAAATATAGATCCTACAACAAAAATACTCGACAAAATCGAAAAAAATCGAAGTTGGTTTCAAATAAATTTATTAAAATTTGACACTTCCAACTAAATTTTTTTTCGCAATCCTAAAAATTGAATTTATTTTCATCTAAATTTACTCAAATATAGATCCTACAACAAAAATACTCAACAAAATCCAAATAATCGAAGTTGGTTTCAAATAAATTTATTAAAATTTGACACTTCCAACTAAAATTTTTATCACCATCCTAAAAATTGAAGTTATTTTCATCTAAATTTACTCAAATATAGATCCTACAACAAAAATACCCAACAAAATAAAAAAAAATCGAAGTTGGTTTCAAATAAATTTATTAAAATTTTACACTTCCATGTATATTTTTTTTTCACAATCCAAAAAATTGTCGTTATTTTCATCTAAATTTACTCAAATATACATCCTACAAGAAAAATACTCAACAAAATGTGACGTCCCACTATTTTTCGCGCGGTATTTTAACACCACTTCCTCACAAATCCATCCACAATCCACCAAAAACCTCCTCTCGAACCCTCAGTGTGACGGATGTTAGATTCGCGCCTGATCTTCTCCTTCCCCATAGTCACCGTTCCCAAAAACCTCACCCGGGACGTGACATAAATTTGGTGACAGCGGTGGGATGCGTCCACCGTTGAAAGAAAATAAATTCTCTAACGCGGTACCCACAAAGTCCCAACATTTAAAATGTGTATTGAACACCCTAGTCGGTGTCAACCATCTTACCGGAGCCGCAGATTACAAAGTTTGACGGCATATTTGAACGCGCTAACCTGCATTTCGGGAGGCGTCGCTACAACCATTGATGGCAGCGAGGTTTGCTTAAAGTGCTCTAGCCTGGTGCCCACAGATACAATAGAAGTATACTGGACCCATTACTACGGATTGAACATGGCACCCGTCGATTGCCCTAGGTGTAACAAACCGATAATTCAAGGCCACCCCGTAAGCAGCTGTGTTCTGTGCACCCAACAGTTCCTCCTTTCCAATACTAGTTATTATCAGGGTGATAACTTTTATATCGGTGGAGTGCACCAAAGATTCTAAAATTTCCTTCACCTATCAGTTATTTCGCAAAATAAACATGTCCGTGTACGGCGATACCGAGGACTCTCACATAATGAACCAAAACGCGGGTCCTTCCCCTAACCCTGTAGACGCCGCGACCGCCGAAAAATTGAAGCTGGTGCAATTATTACAACAAAAGCAAGCCGAAATTAAAAGCTTGTACGCGGAATTTGTCGCAAACCGGGAACCCAATACGCGTTCGGACGTGGCCACCGGGTCGGATGGCCCCGCGTTAGAAGGTCTCTCCGGTCAAATTCAAGCCATCCGCGACATGATGGAAAAACTTCTTGCACCTCCGCCAATGGCAAACAATTTCGCAACTCCCGGTTCCTCCCGTTTTGATGGGAAACCAGTATTAAATTACAATTATATTCCGGACCAGTGTCCATCGCCCCAGATCAAATTGAAAGACGCAATAGAAACCGTCCCAAAGTTTAACGGTCACAACATGTCCGTTTTGCAATTCGCGAGAGCCTGCAATAGGGCTAAGGCTCTGGTTCCCTCGCAAGCCGAACCCCAGCTAACGAGGTTGTTGCTAAATAAGCTGCAAGACCATGCATACTTGGCCGTTGAGGATAGGGTCTTTGACTCCGTAAATGATTTAATCAAACAACTCAAACGTACATTTTCACCTGGTAAAACGTCTGACCACTATCGTGGGGAACTTGCCAATATTATTAAAGGAGCCAACGAGCACATGTTGGAGTACATTTCACGCGTAAGGGACCTCCGATTCGCCATTTTAGAAGAGGATAGAGAACATTACCGGGATTTCGCACAACGGCACCCTCAGTACCTAGACCACCTAGCCTTAGACTCATTCGTCGATGGCCTTCCGCCCTACATAAGGATCAGATTACACCAGCACCATTTCGAAACTCTCGACGAGGCATTCGATCAGGCTGTCCTCGTAGATAAGGAGATTAACAGGGACCGCCTCCGATTCTCAGAGCAGAAATCTCCGCGACTAACCTGCCAACTTTGCGACAAGACAGGTCACGACGCGCGATCCTGTTGGAGTAACCAAGGTTCAGCTTCCCATACTCCCGAGAGACACCCTCCAAACCGCGTTGCGGAATATGGGTACCAAGCACCCAAACCCCAAGTCCCCTACTGGGACAAAACCCGACCTTCTCCTTCAGTACCTACAGAGCTGCCAATCTGCAATTATTGCAAAATATCCGGACACGTGATCTCGGAATGCAGAAAACGCATCTTGACCAACCATCGGGATCCTAGAACCTTGTGGGAAACGGAGTCAGGAAATACCCCGTCGGGCACCGACGGATACGAACCGTGGAGTGGGCCACGCAGGAGCGCACCCACTTGCGATCCAACCAAAGACACCAGCGATACCGTAGAAACCGGTATCATTCGAATAAACACAGTTGGTCAGGCCCCGTCTGTGAGAATTCACTCACTCTCACCCCCTGCGCATTACGCCAAATTAACCCTTCCCCTAAACTCCCAAGAGTCTCTTGCGGCTACGCCGGAACCGGAAATAATACTAATTTCTGCGGAAGCTCCTTCAAGGGCGGAAAAGTTACCTCAATCAATCTCCAAAGAGCATCCGATTCCTGGGAAAAGCGATAAGTTCGTTGACACTGCACCTCGCACGCCAAAACAAATTAAAGGATTCCTTGTTCCGACCCGATATCATAGACGGTTCATCCCAAAATTCCCTAGAAAGGTTCGCCCATTGACCTCACTATCGAAGAGAAGCACGCCATTTGACTGGGGACCGTCCCAACAAAAACAATTTGACTACTTCACATCAATATTGCAGAAGGAACCCAGCCTGCAATTCTCGAATTTTGAGCGGGAATTCTACATCACTACAGACACCTTATCCCATAATTCCCCTGCAGTGGAGGCATGCTCAAAACGACCACGCGAAGTATCTGTCGACGACTCGGAGGACTGGCCCGAACGTAAACCAAGCGGATCCAAGAGGCCTCGATACTCAAGTTCACCGATCCATGTGGCAACGAGTAGAAGCAACTCCGTCGACCCTGCAAAGCCCAAATCCAGCGCTCATCTAGGAGGAGAACCCAAAGAAATTCAACTGCACCAAAAGATGCGCCGGAAATTGTCGCCAGCAGAAATTCCGCCAAGTTCTTCCCCAGAAAACATACGTGAACGACTGCCTACCACGAGAACAGACCAGATTTGCAAATTACCCATGCAGCTTCTATTGATAAAATATCATGTGTGCGTGCTCCTAAGCCTATTCACACCAATTAAAGTCGCCGACGAATTCATCAAAAGACTTAATTGTCATTTCGGAGCTCCTGAAGCCACCCTCACTGACCAAGCAGCAAATTTTACTCGAAATTTCACGAAAGCAGTACCACGGGAATGTAAAATGCAACAATTCCGAACCACAGCCTTTCACCCACAGACTAACGGCTCTTTAGAGAGATTGCAACTCGTTTTGACCGAATGTTTAAAATTGTTAATCGGTAGATACAGCGACTGGGACGAATGGAACTTGGCCGCGTTCCCGTATAATGCCAGTGTCCACAAGGGCACTGGATACAATCGACATGAGTTATTTTCCGCGAAATTTACGTTACCTGAAGATAATGAAAACGAAACAAATCTTGATTGCCTTTCAAAACTAAGTAGGAGACTGCGCAGCAAACGACATTATGATCGCTATATCTACGTGCGCGAGAGTCCCGGTTGACCCCACGCCACCACAAACAAAAAATACTCTAATAAATTTTCCATCATAGATAGTTGCTACAACATTTATAACAACTACATTCACGACTCTATGCCGTCCAGAGGGAAGGAAGGAACACCGCATCCCTCCTCCCTAAAGTAATCTCTTCGAGTCGTCATCAGGAAGACGCCTCCGCAGACGGACATCACCATCGATGACTCTCACCTTCCAACATCAGTCAACGGGAAGCAGTTCCCGAAGGCCACTACCCCTTCCTTCCCTTAATCCTATCCTTACTTTGTATATAATCCCTTGTAAATATTCCTTATAAATTAATAATATATATATATATTCCTTATTTTCTATTTTTTTTATATATATATATATAGGTCTTTCTTTTATTTTTCTCTTCAAGCCACACTAAACAACTCTTATTATTACTAAAACATATAAATTATTTTATTTCCTTTTTACCAAAACAGGCTACATATTTTGTTTTATTCGCCAAAATAGGCTTTATATTCTATTTTCTTTATTTTCTTATTTGAAGACACCCGCACCTTATGTTAAGAAATGTACGCATTTCTTCATATAAAGGGGGAGGTGTGATGCCCCGCTATTTTCATTAAATTTTTTCTCTCACTTCAAACCACACCTACCTTGTTTTAAGAAATTACACATTTCTTCATATAAGGGGGGAGGTGTGACGTCCCACTATTTTTCGCGCGGTATTTTAACACCACTTCCTCACAAATCCATCCACAATCCACCAAAAACCTCCTCTCGAACCCTCAGTGTGACGGATGTTAGATTCGCGCCTGATCTTCTCCTTCCCCATAGTCACCGTTCCCAAAAACCTCACCCGGGACGTGACATAAATGCAAAATAATCGAAGTTGGTTTCAAATAAATTTATTAACATTTGACACTTCCAACTAAATTTTTTTTCGCAATCCAAAAAATTGTCGTTGTTTTCATCTAAATTTACTCAAATATAAATCCTACAACAAAAATACTCAACAAAATCCAAAATAATCGAAGTTGATTTCAAATAAATTTATTAAAATTTGACTCTTCCAACTATAATTTTTTCACAATCCAAAAAATTGAAGATAATTTCATCTAAATTTACTCAAATATGCATCCTACAAGAAAAATACTCAACAAAATCCAAAAAAATCGAAGTTGGTCTCAAATAAATTTATTAAAATTTGACACTTCCAACTAAATTTTTTCACAATCCAAAAAATTGTCGTTATTTTCATCTAAATTTACTCAAATATACATCCCACAACAAAAATACTCGACAAAATCCAAAAAAATCGAAGTTGATTTCAAATAAATTTATTAAAATTTGACACTTCCAACTAAATTTTTTTCGCAATCCTAAAAATTTAAGTTATTTTCATCTAAATTTACTCAAATATACATCCTACAAAAAAATACTCAACAAAATCCAAAAAAATCGATGTTGGTCTCAAATAAATTTATTAAACTTTGACACTTCCAACTAAAATTTTTATCACAATCCAAAAAATTGAATTTATTTTCATCTAAATTTACTCAAATATAGATCCTACAACAAAAATACTCAACAAAATCCAAAATAATCGAAGTTGGTTTCAAATAAATTTATTAAAATTTGACACTTCCAACTAAAATTTTTTTCACAATCCAAAAAATTGAAGTTATTTTCATCTAAATTTACTCAAATATAGATCCTACAACAAAAATACTCGAAAAAATCGAAAAAAATCGAAGTTGGGTTCAAATAAATTTATTAAAATTTGACACTTCCAACTAAAATTTTTATCACAATCCTAAAAATTGAAATTATTTTCATCTAAATTTACTCAAATATAGATCCTACAACAAAAATACCCAACAAAATAAAATAAAATCGAAGTTGGTTTCAAATAAATTTATTAAAATTTTACACTTCCATGTATATTTTTTTTTCACAATCCAAAAAATTGTCGTTATTTTCATCTAAATTTACTCAAATATACATCCTACAAGAAAAATACTCAACAAAATCCAAAATAATCGAAGTTGGTTTCAAATAAATTTATTAACATTTAACACTTCCAACTAAATTTTTTTTCGCAATCCAAAAAATTGTCGTTATTTTCATCAAAATTTACTCAAATATAAATCCTACAACAAAAATACTCAACAAAATCCAAAATAATCGAAGTTGATTTCAAATAAATTTATTAAAATTTGACTCTTCCAACTATAATTTTTTCACAATCCAAAAAATTGAAGATAATTTCATCTAAATTTACTCAAATATGCATCCTACAAGAAAAATACTCAACAAAATCCAAAAAAATCGAAGTTGGTCTCAAATAAATTTATTAAAATTTGACACTTCCAACTAAATTTTTTCACAATCCAAAAAATTGTCGTTATTTTCATCTAAATTTACTCAAATATACATCCCACAACAAAAATACTCGACAAAATCCAAAAAAATCGAAGTTGATTTCAAATAAATTTATTAAAATTTGGCACTTCCAACTAAATTTTTTTCGCAATCCTAAAAATTGAAGTTATTTTCATCTAAATTTACTCAAATATACATCCTACAAAAAAATACTCAACAAAATCCAAAAAAATCGATGTTGGTCTCAAATAAATTTATTAAACTTTGACACTTCCAACTATAATTTTTTTCACAATCCAAAAAATTGAAGATAATTTCATCTAAATTTACTGAAATATGCATCCTACAACAAAAATACTCAACAAAATCCCCAAAAATCGAAGTAGGTCTCAAATAAATTTATTAAAATTTTACACTTCCATGTAAATTTTTTTTCACAATCCAAAAAATTGTCGTTATTTTCATCTAAATTTACTCAAATATACATCCTACAACAAAAATACTCGACCAAATCCAAAAATATCGAAGATGATTTCAAATAAATTTATTAAAATTTGACACTTCCAACTATAATTTTTTTCACAATCCAAAAAATTGAAGTTATTTTCATCTAAATTTACTCAAATATACATCCTACAAAAAAATACTCAACAAAATCCAAAAAAATCGGTGTTGGTTTCAAATAAATTTATTAAAATTTGACACTTCCAACTATAATTTTTTTCACAATCCAAAAAATTGAAGTTATTTTCATCTAAATTTACTCAAATATACATCCTACAAAAAAATACTCAACAAAATCCAAAAAAAATCGATGTTGGTCTCAAATAAATTTATTAAACTTTGACACTTCCAACAAAAAATTTTTTCACAATCCTAAAAATTTAAGTTATTTTCATCTAAATTTACTCAAATATAGATCCTACAACAAAAATACTCAACAAATTCCAAAATAATCGAAGTTGATTTCAAATAAATTTATTAAAATTTGACACTTCCAACTAATTTTTTTTTCGCATTCCTAAAAATTGAAGTTATTTTCATCTAAATTTACTCAAATATAGATCCTACAACAAAAATACTCAACAAAATCCAAAATAATCGAAGTTGGTTTCAAATAAATTTATTAAAATTTGACACTTCCAACTAAAATTTTTTTCACAATCCAAAAAATTGATGTTATTTTCATCTAAATTTACTCAAATATAGATCCTACAACAAAAATACTCAACAAAATCCAAAAAAATCGGTGTTGGTTTCAAATAAATTGATTAAAATTTGACTCTTCCAACTATAATTTTTTCACAATCCAAAAAATTGAAGATAATTTCATCTAAATTTACTCAAATATGCATCCTACAAGAAAAATACTCAACAAAATCCAAAAAAATCGAAGTTGGTCTCAAATAAATTTATTAAAATTTGACACTTCCAACTAAATTTTTTCACAATCCAAAAAATTGTCGTTATTTTCATCTAAATTTACTCAAATATACATCCTACAAAAAAATACTCAACAAAATCCAAAAAAATCGATGTTGGTCTCAAATAAATTTATTAAACTTTGACACTTCCAACTATAATTTTTTTCACAATCCAAAAAATTGAAGATAATTTCATCTAAATTTACTGAAATATGCATCCTACAACAAAAATACTCAACAAAATCCCCAAAAATCGAAGTAGGTCTCAAATAAATTTATTAAAATTTTACACTTCCATGTAAATTTTTTTTCACAATCCAAAAAATTGTCGTTATTTTCATCTAAATTTACTCAAATATACATCCTACAACAAAAATACTCGACCAAATCCAAAAATATCGAAGATGATTTCAAATAAATTTATTAAAATTTGACACTTCCAACTATAATTTTTTTCACAATCCAAAAAATTGAAGTTATTTTCATCTAAATTTACTCAAATATACATCCTACAAAAAAATACTCAACAAAATCCAAAAAAATCGGTGTTGGTTTCAAATAAATTTATTAAAATTTGACACTTCCAACTATAATTTTTTTCACAATCCAAAAAATTGAAGTTATTTTCATCTAAATTTACTCAAATATACATCCTACAAAAAAATACTCAACAAAATCCAAAAAAAATCGATGTTGGTCTCAAATAAATTTATTAAACTTTGACACTTCCAACTAAAAATTTTTTCACAATCCTAAAAATTTAAGTTATTTTCATCTAAATTTACTCAAATATAGATCCTACAACAAAAATACTCAACAAATTCCAAAATAATCGAAGTTGATTTCAAATAAATTTATTAAAATTTGACACTTCCAACTAATTTTTTTTTCGCATTCCTAAAAATTGAAGTTATTTTCATCTAAATTTACTCAAATATAGATCCTACAACAAAAATACTCAACAAAATCCAAAATAATCGAAGTTGGTTTCAAATAAATTTATTAAAATTTGACACTTCCAACTAAAATTTTTTTCACAATCCAAAAAATTGATGTTATTTTCATCTAAATTTACTCAAATATAGATCCTACAACAAAAATACTCAACAAAATCCAAAAAAATCGGTGTTGGTTTCAAATAAATTTATTAAAATTTGACTCTTCCAACTATAATTTTTTCACAATCCAAAAAATTGAAGATAATTTCATCTAAATTTACTCAAATATGCATCCTACAAGAAAAATACTCAACAAAATCCAAAAAAATCGAAGTTGGTCTCAAATAAATTTATTAAAATTTGACACTTCCAACTAAATTTTTTCACAATCCAAAAAATTGTCGTTATTTTCATCTAAATTTACTCAAATATACATCCCACAACAAAAATACTCGACAAAATCCAAAAAAATCGAAGTTGATTCCAAATAAATTTATTAAAATTTGACACTTCCAACTAAATTTTTTTCGCAATCCAAAAAATTGTCGTTATTTTCATCAAAATTTACTCAAATATAAATCCTACAACAAAAATACTCAACAAAATCCAAAATAATCGAAGTTGATTTCAAATAAATTTATTAAAATTTGACTCTTCCAACTATAATTTTTTCACAATCCAAAAAATTGAAGATAATTTCATCTAAATTTACTCAAATATGCATCCTACAAGAAAAATACTCAACAAAATCCAAAAAAATCGAAGTTGGTCTCAAATAAATTTATTAAAATTTGACACTTCCAACTAAATTTTTTCACAATCCAAAAAATTGTCGTTATTTTCATCTAAATTTACTCAAATATACATCCCACAACAAAAATACTCGACAAAATCCAAAAAAATCGAAGTTGATTTCAAATAAATTTATTAAAATTTGGCACTTCCAACTAAATTTTTTTCGCAATCCTAAAAATTGAAGTTATTTTCATCTAAATTTACTCAAATATACATCCTACAAAAAAATACTCAACAAAATCCAAAAAAATCGATGTTGGTCTCAAATAAATTTATTAAACTTTGACACTTCCAACTATAATTTTTTTCACAATCCAAAAAATTGAAGATAATTTCATCTAAATTTACTGAAATATGCATCCTACAACAAAAATACTCAACAAAATCCCCAAAAATCGAAGTAGGTCTCAAATAAATTTATTAAAATTTTACACTTCCATGTAAATTTTTTTTCACAATCCAAAAAATTGTCGTTATTTTCATCTAAATTTACTCAAATATACATCCTACAACAAAAATACTCGACCAAATCCAAAAATATCGAAGTTGATTTCAAATAAATTTATTAAAATTTGACACTTCCAACTATAATTTTTTTCACAATCCAAAAATTGAAGTTATTTTCATCTAAATTTACTCAAATATACATCCTACAAAAAAATACTCAACAAAATCAAAAAAAATCGATGTTGGTCTCAAATAAATTTATTAAACTTTGACACTTCCAACTAAAAATTTTTTCACAATCCTAAAAATTTAAGTTATTTTCATCTAAATTTACTCAAATATAGATCCTACAACAAAAATACTCAACAAATTCCAAAATAATCGAAGTTGATTTCAAATAAATTTATTAAACTGTGACACTTCCAACTAAAAATTTTTTCACAATCCTAAAAATTTAAGTTATTTTCATCTAAATTTACTCAAATATAGATTCTACAACAAAAATACTCAACAAAATCCAAAATAATCGAAGTTGGTTTCAAATAAATTTATTAAAATTTGACACTTCCAACTAAATTTTTTTTCACAATCCAAAAAATTGAAGATAATTTCATCTAAATTTACTCAAATATGCATCCTACAACAAAAATACTCAACAAAATAAAAAAAAATCGATGTTGGTCTCAAATAAAATTATTAAACTTTGACACTTCCAACTAAAAATTTTTTCACTATCCAAAAAATTGTCGTTATTTTCATCTAAATTTACTCAAATATAGATCCTACAACAAAAATACTCAACAAATTCCAAAATAATCGAAGTTGATTTCAAATAAATTTATTAAAATTTGACACTTCCAACTAATTTTTTTTTCGCATTCCTAAAAATTGAAGATATTTTCATCTAAATTTACTCAAATATACATCCTACAACAAAAATACTCAACAAAATCCAAAATAATCGAAGTTGGTTTCAAATAAATTTATTAAAATTTGACACTTCCAACTAAATTTTTTTTCACAATCCAAAAAATTGAAGATAATTTCATCTAAATTTACTCAAATATGCATCCTACAACAAAACTACTCAACAAAATCCAAAAAAATCGAAGTTGGTCTCAAATAAATTTATTAAAATTTGACACTTCCAACTAAATTTTTTTCGCAATCCTAAAAATTGAAGTTATTTTCATCTAAATTTACTCAAATATACATCCTACAAAAAAATACTCAACAAAATCCAAAAAAATCGATGTTGGTCTCAAATAAATTTATTAAACTTTGACACTTCCAACTATAATTTTTTTCACAATCCAAAAAATTGAAGATAATTTCATCTAAATTTACTGAAATATGCATCCTACAACAAAAATACTCAACAAAATCCCCAAAAATCGAAGTAGGTCTCAAATAAATTTATTAAAATTTTACACTTCCATGTAAATTTTTTTTCACAATCCAAAAAATTGTCGTTATTTTCATCTAAATTTACTCAAATATACATCCTACAACAAAAATACTCGACCAAATCCAAAAATATCGAAGTTGATTTCAAATAAATTTATTAAAATTTGACACTTCCAACTATAATTTTTTTCACAATCCAAAAATTGAAGTTATTTTCATCTAAATTTACTCAAATATACATCCTACAAAAAAATACTCAACAAAATCAAAAAAAATCGATGTTGGTCTCAAATAAATTTATTAAACTTTGACACTTCCAACTAAAAATTTTTTCACAATCCTAAAAATTTAAGTTATTTTCATCTAAATTTACTCAAATATAGATCCTACAACAAAAATACTCAACAAATTCCAAAATAATCGAAGTTGATTTCAAATAAATTTATTAAACTTTGACACTTCCAACTAAAAATTTTTTCACAATCCTAAAAATTTAAGTTATTTTCATCTAAATTTACTCAAATATAGATTCTACAACAAAAATACTCAACAAAATCCAAAATAATCGAAGTTGGTTTCAAATAAATTTATTAAAATTTGACACTTCCAACTAAATTTTTTTTCACAATCCAAAAAATTGAAGATAATTTCATCTAAATTTACTCAAATATGCATCCTACAACAAAAATACTCAACAAAATAAAAAAAAATCGATGTTGGTCTCAAATAAAATTATTAAACTTTGACACTTCCAACTAAAAATTTTTTTACTATCCAAAAAATTGTCGTTATTTTCATCTAAATTTACTCAAATATAGATCCTACAACAAAAATACTCAACAAATTCCAAAATAATCGAAGTTGATTTCAAATAAATTTATTAAAATTTGACACTTCCAACTAATTTTTGTTTCGCAATCCTAAAAATTGAAGTTATTTTCATCTAAATATACTCAAATATAGATTCTACAACAAAAATACTCAACAAAATCCAAAATAATCGAAGTTGGTTTCAAATAAATTTATTAAAATTTGACACTTCCAACTAAATTTTTTTTCACAATCCAAAAAATTGAAGATAATTTCATCTAAATTTACTCCAATATGCATCCTACAACAAAAATACTCAACAAAATCCAAAAAAATCGAAGTTGGTCTCAAATAAATTTATTAAAATTTGACACTTCCAACTAATTTTTGTTTCGCAATCCTAAAAATTGAAGTTATTTTCATCTAAATATACTCAAATATAGATTCTACAACAAAAATACTCAACAAAATCCAAAATAATCGAAGTTGGTTTCAAATAAATTTATTAAAATTTGACACTTCCAACTAAAATTTTTTTCACAATCCAAAAAATTTATGTTATTATCATCTAAATTTACTCAAATATAGATCCTACAACAAAAATACTCAACAAAATAAAAAAAAATCGATGTTGGTCTCAAGTAAAATTATTAAACTTTGACACTTCCAACTAAAAATTTTTTCACTATCCAAAAAATTGTCGTTATTTTCATGTAAATTTACTCAAATATAGATCCTACAACAAAAATACTCTACAAAAACCAAAATAATCGAAGTTGATTTCAAATAAATTTATTAAAATTTGACACTTCCAACTATAATTTTTTTCACAATCCAAAAAATTGAAGATAATTTCATCTAAATTTACTGAAATATGCATCCTACAACAAAAATACTCAACAAAATCCACAAAAATCGAAGTAGGTCTCAAATAAATTTATTAAAATTTTACACTTCCATGTAAATTTTTTTTCACAATCCAAAAAATTGTCGTTATTTTCATCTAAATTTACTCAAATATACATCCTACAACAAAAATACTCGACCAAATCCAAAAATATCGAAGTTGATTTCAAATAAATTTATTAAAATTTGACACTTCCAACAATAATTTTTTTCACAATCCAAAAAATTGAAGTAATTTTCATCTAAATTTACTCAAATATACATCCTACAAAAAAAATACTCACACAAAATCCAAAATAATCGAAGTTGGTTTCAAATAAATTTATTAAAATTTGACACTTCCAACTAAATTTTTTTTCACATTCCAAAAAATTGATGTTATTTTCATCTAAATTTACTCAAATATAGATCCTACAACAAAAATACTCAACAAAATCCAAAGAAATCGGTGTTGGTTTCAAATAAATTTATTAAAATTTGACTCTTCCAACTAAAATTTTTATCACAATCCAAAAAATTGAAGTTATTTTCATCTAAATTTACTCAAATATATATCCTACAACAAAAATACTCAACAAATTCCAAAATAATCGAAGTTGATTTCAAATAAATTTATTAAAATTTGACACTTCCAACTAATTTTTGTTTCGCAATCCTAAAAATTGAAGTTATTTTCATCTAAATTTACTCAAATATAGATCCTACAACAAAAATACTCAACAAAATAAAAAAAAATCGATGTTGGTCTCAAGTAAAATTATTAAACTTTGACACTTCCAACTAAAAATTTTTTCACTATCCAAAAAATTGTCGTTATTTTCATGTAAATTTACTCAAATATAGATCCTACAACAAAAATACTCTACAAAAACCAAAATAATCGAAGTTGATTTCAAATAAATTTATTAAAATTTGACACTTCCAACTATAATTTTTTTCACAATCCAAAAAATTGAAGATAATTTCATCTAAATTTACTCAAATATGCATCCTACAACACAAATACTCAACAAAATCCACAAAAATCGAAGTTGATTTCAAATAAATTTATTAAAATTTGACACTTCCAACTAATTTTTGTTTCGCAATCCTAAAAATTGAAGTTATTTTCATCTAAATATACTCAAATATAGATTCTACAACAAAAATACTCAACAAAATCCAAAATAATCGAAGTTGGTTTCAAATAAATTTATTAAAATTTGACACTTCCAACTAAAATTTTTTTCACAATCCTAAAAATTGAAGTTATTTTCATCTAAATTTACTCAAATATAGATCCTACAACAAAAATACCCAACAAAATAAAAAAAAATCGAAGTTGGTTTCAAATAAATTTATTAAAATTTTACACTTCCATGTATATTTTTTTTTCACAATCCAAAAAATTGTCGTTATTTTCATCTAAATTTACTCAAATATACATCCTACAAGAAAATACTCAACAAAATCCAAAATAATCGAAGTTGGTTTCAAATAAATTTATTAACATTTGACACTTCCAACTAAATTTTTTTTCGCAATCCAAAAAATTGTCGTTATTTTCATCTAAATTTACTCAAATATAAATCCTACAACAAAAATACTCAACAAAATCCAAAATAATCGAAGTTGATTTCAAATAAATTTATTAAAATTTGACTCTTCCAACTATAATTTTTTCACAATCCAAAAAATTGAAGATAATTTCATCTAAATTTACTCAAATATGCATCCTACAAGAAAAATACTCAACAAAATCCAAAAAAATCGAAGTTGGTCTCAAATAAATTTATTAAAATTTGACACTTCCAACTAAATTTTTTCACAATCCACAAAATTGTCGTTATTTTCATCTAAATTTACTCAAATATACATCCCACAACAAAAATACTCGACAAAATCCAAAAAAATCGAACTTGATTTCAAATAAATTTATTAAAATTTGACACTTCCAACTAAATTTTTTTCGCAATCCTAAAAATTGAAGTTATTTTCATCAAAATTTACTCAAATATACATCCTACAAAAAAATACTCAACAAAATCCAAAAAAATCGATGTTGGTCTCAAATAAATTTATTAAACTTTGACACTTCCAACTATAATTTTTTTCACAATCCAAAAAATTGAAGATAATTTGATCTAAATTTACTGAAATATGCATCCTACAACAAAAATACTCAACAAAATCCACAAAAATCGAAGTAGGTCTCAAATAAATTTATTAAAATTTTACACTTCCATGTAAATTATTTTTCACAATCCAAAAAATTGTCGTTATTTTCATCTAAATTTACCCAAATATACATCCCACAACAAAAATACTCGACAAAATCCAAAAAAATCGAAGTTGATTTCAAATAAATTTATTAAAATTTGACACTTCCAACTAAATTTTTTTCGCAATCCAAAAAATTGAAGTTATTTTCATCTACATTTACTAAAATATAGATCCTACAACAAAAATACTCTACAAAATCCAAAATAATCGAAGTTGATTTCAAATAAATTTATTAAAATTTGACACTTCCAACTATAATTTTTTTCACAATCCAAAAAATTGAAGTTATTTTCATCTAAATTTACTCAAATATAGATCCTACAACAAAAATACTCGACAAAATCCAAAAAAATCGAAGTTGGTTTCAAATAAATTTATTAAAATTTGACACTTCCAACTAAATTTTTTTTCGCAATCCTAAAAATTGAATTTATTTTCATCCAAATTTACTCAAATATAGATCCTACAACAAAAATACTCAACAAAATCCAAATAATCGAAGTTGGTTTCAAATAAATTTATTAATTTTTGACACTTCCAACTAAAATTTTAATCACAATCCTAAAAATTGAAGTTATTTTCATCTAAATTTACTCAAATATACATCCTACAAAAAAATACTCAACAAAATCCAAAAAAATCGATGTTGGTCTCAAATAAATTTATTAATCTTTGACACTTCCAACTATAATTTTTTTCACAATCCAAAAAATTGAAGATAATTTCATCTAAATTTACTGAAATATGCATCCTACAACAAAAATACTCAACAAAATCCCCAAAAATCGAAGTAGGTCTCAAATAAATTTATTAAAATTTTACACTTCCATGTAAATTTTTTTTCACAATCCAAAAAATTGTCGTTATTTTCATCTAAATTTACTCAAATATACATCCCACAACAAAAATACTCGACAAAATCCAAAAAAATCGAAGTTGATGTCAAATAAATTTATTAAAATTTGACACTTCCAACTAAATTTTTTTCGCAATCCTAAAAATTGAAGTTATTTTCATCTAAATTTACTCAAATATACATCCTACAAAAAAATACTCAACAAAATCCAAAAAAATCGATGTTGGTCTCAAATAAATTTATTAAACTTTGACACTTCCAACTATAATTTTTTTCACAATCCAAAAAATTGAAGATAATTTCATCTAAATTTACTGAAATATGCATCCTACAACAAAAATACTCAACAAAATCCCCAAAAATCGAAGTAGGTCTCAAATAAATTTATTAAAATTTTACACTTCCATGTAAATTTTTTTTCACAATCCAAAAAATTGTCGTTATTTTCATCTAAATTTACTCAAATATACATCCTACATCAAAAATACTCGACCAAATCCAAAAATATCGAAGTTGATTTCAAATAAATTTATTAAAATTTGACACTTCCATCTATAATTTTTTTCACAATCCAAAAAAATTAAGTTATTTTCATCTAAATTTACTCAAATATACATCCTACAAAAAAATACTCAACAAAATCCAAAAAAATCGATGTTGGTCTCAAATAAATTTATTAAACTTTGACACTTCCAACTAAAAATTTTTTCACAATCCTAAAAATTTAAGTTATTTTCATCTAAATTTACTCAAATATAGATCCTACAATAAAAATACTCAACAAATTCCAAAATAATCGAAGTTGATTTCAAATAAATTTATTAAAATTTGACACTTCCAACTAATTTTTTTTCTCGCAATCCTAAAAATGGATGTTATTTTCATCTAAATTTACTCAAATATAGATCCTACAACAAAAATACTCAACAAAATCCAAAAAAATCGGTGTTGGTTTCAAATAAATTTATTAAAATTTGACTCTTCCAACTAAAATTTTTATCACAATCCAAAAAATTGAAGTTATTTTCATCTAAATTTACTCAAATATAGATCCTACAACAAAAATACTCAACAAAATCTAAAATAATCGAAGTTGGTCTCAAATAAATTTATTAAAATTTGACACTTCCAACTAAATTTTTTCACAATCCACAAAATTGTCGTTATTTTCATCTAAATTTACTCAAATATACATCCCACAACAAAAATACTCGACAAAATCCAAAAAAATCGAACTTGATTTCAAATAAATTTATTAAAATTTGACACTTCCAACTAAATTTTTTTCGCAATCCTAAAAATTGAAGTTATTTTCATCAAAATTTACTCAAATATACATCCTACAAAAAAATACTCAACAAAATCCAAAAAAATCGATGTTGGTCTCAAATAAATTTATTAAACTTTGACACTTCCAACTATAATTTTTTTCACAATCCAAAAAATTGAAGATAATTTGATCTAAATTTACTGAAATATGCATCCTACAACAAAAATACTCAACAAAATCCACAAAAATCGAAGTAGGTCTCAAATAAATTTATTAAAATTTTACACTTCCATGTAAATTATTTTTCACAATCCAAAAAATTGTCGTTATTTTCATCTAAATTTACCCAAATATACATCCCACAACAAAAATACTCGACAAAATCCAAAAAAATCGAAGTTGATTTCAAATAAATTTATTAAAATTTGACACTTCCAACTAAATTTTTTTCGCAATCCAAAAAATTGAAGTTATTTTCATCTACATTTACTAAAATATAGATCCTACAACAAAAATACTCTACAAAATCCAAAATAATCGAAGTTGATTTCAAATAAATTTATTAAAATTTGACACTTCCAACTATAATTTTTTTCACAATCCAAAAAATTGAAGTTATTTTCATCTAAATTTACTCAAATATAGATCCTACAACAAAAATACTCGACAAAATCCAAAAAAATCGAAGTTGGTTTCAAATAAATTTATTAAAATTTGACACTTCCAACTAAATTTTTTTTCGCAATCCTAAAAATTGAATTTATTTTCATCCAAATTTACTCAAATATAGATCCTACAACAAAAATACTCAACAAAATCCAAATAATCGAAGTTGGTTTCAAATAAATTTATTAATTTTTGACACTTCCAACTAAAATTTTAATCACAATCCTAAAAATTGAAGTTATTTTCATCTAAATTTACTCAAATATACATCCTACAAAAAAATACTCAACAAAATCCAAAAAAATCGATGTTGGTCTCAAATAAATTTATTAATCTTTGACACTTCCAACTATAATTTTTTTCACAATCCAAAAAATTGAAGATAATTTCATCTAAATTTACTGAAATATGCATCCTACAACAAAAATACTCAACAAAATCCCCAAAAATCGAAGTAGGTCTCAAATAAATTTATTAAAATTTTACACTTCCATGTAAATTTTTTTTCACAATCCAAAAAATTGTCGTTATTTTCATCTAAATTTACTCAAATATACATCCCACAACAAAAATACTCGACAAAATCCAAAAAAATCGAAGTTGATGTCAAATAAATTTATTAAAATTTGACACTTCCAACTAAATTTTTTTCGCAATCCTAAAAATTGAAGTTATTTTCATCTAAATTTACTCAAATATACATCCTACAAAAAAATACTCAACAAAATCCAAAAAAATCGATGTTGGTCTCAAATAAATTTATTAAACTTTGACACTTCCAACTATAATTTTTTTCACAATCCAAAAAATTGAAGATAATTTCATCTAAATTTACTGAAATATGCATCCTACAACAAAAATACTCAACAAAATCCCCAAAAATCGAAGTAGGTCTCAAATAAATTTATTAAAATTTTACACTTCCATGTAAATTTTTTTTCACAATCCAAAAAATTGTCGTCATTTTCATCTAAATTTACTCAAATATACATCCTACATCAAAAATACTCGACCAAATCCAAAAATATCGAAGTTGATTTCAAATAAATTTATTAAAATTTGACACTTCCATCTATAATTTTTTTCACAATCCAAAAAAATTAAGTTATTTTCATCTAAATTTACTCAAATATACATCCTACAAAAAAATACTCAACAAAATCCAAAAAAATCGATGTTGGTCTCAAATAAATTTATTAAACTTTGACACTTCCAACTAAAATTTTTTTCACAATCCTAAAAATTTAAGTTATTTTCATCTAAATTTACTCAAATATAGATCCTACAATAAAAATACTCAACAAATTCCAAAATAATCGAAGTTGATTTCAAATAAATTTATTAAAATTTGACACTTCCAACTAATTTTTTTTCTCGCAATCCTAAAAATGGATGTTATTTTCATCTAAATTTACTCAAATATAGATCCTACAACAAAAATACTCAACAAAATCCAAAAAAATCGGTGTTGGTTTCAAATAAATTTATTAAAATTTGACTCTTCCAACTAAAATTTTTATCACAATCCAAAAAATTGAAGTTATTTTCATCTAAATTTACTCAAATATAGATCCTACAACAAAAATACTCAACAAAATCTAAAATAATCGAAGTTGGTCTCAAATAAATTTATTAAAATTTGACACTTCCAACTAAATTTTTTCACAATCCACAAAATTGTCGTTATTTTCATCTAAATTTACTCAAATATACATCCCACAACAAAAATACTCGACAAAATCCAAAAAAATCGAACTTGATTTCAAATAAATTTATTAAAATTTGACACTTCCAACTAAATTTTTTTCGCAATCCTAAAAATTGAAGTTATTTTCATCAAAATTTACTCAAATATACATCCTACAAAAAAATACTCAACAAAATCCAAAAAAATCGATGTTGGTCTCAAATAAATTTATTAAACTTTGACACTTCCAACTATAATTTTTTTCACAATCCAAAAAATTGAAGATAATTTGATCTAAATTTACTGAAATATGCATCCCACAACAAAAATACTCAACAAAATCCACAAAAATCGAAGTAGATCTCAAATAAATTTATTAAAATTTTACACTTCCATGTAAATTATTTTTCACAATCCAAAAAATTGTCGTTATTTTCATCTAAATTTACCCAAATATACATCCCACAACAAAAATACTCGACAAAATCCAAAAAAATCGAAGTTGATTTCAAATAAATTTATTAAAATTTGACACTTCCAACTAAATTTTTTTCGCAATCCAAAAAATTGAAGTTATTTTCATCTACATTTACTAAAATATAGATCCTACAACAAAAATACTCTACAAAATCCAAAATAATCGAAGTTGATTTCAAATAAATTTATTAAAATTTGACACTTCCAACTATAATTTTTTTCACAATCCAAAAAATTGAAGTTATTTTCATCTAAATTTACTCAAATATAGATCCTACAACAAAAATACTCGACAAAATCCAAAAAAATCGAAGTTGGTTTCAAATAAATTTATTAAAATTTGACACTTCCAACTAAATTTTTTTTCGCAATCCTAAAAATTGAATTTATTTTCATCCAAATTTACTCAACTATAGATCCTACAACAAAAATACTCAACAAAATCCAAAAAAATCGATGTTGGTCTCAAATAAATTTATTAAACTTTGACACTTCCAACTATAATTTTTTTCACAATCCAAAAAATTGAAGATAATTTGATCTAAATTTACTGAAATATGCATCCTACAACAAAAATACTCAACAAAATCCACAAAAATCGAAGTAGGTCTCAAATAAATTTATTAAAATTTTACACTTCCATGTAAATTATTTTTCACAATCCAAAAAATTGTCGTTATTTTCATCTAAATTTACCCAAATATACATCCCACAACAAAAATACTCGACAAAATCCAAAAAAATCGAAGTTGATTTCAAATAAATTTATTAAAATTTGACACTTCCAACTAAATTTTTTTCGCAATCCAAAAAATTGAAGTTATTTTCATCTACATTTACTAAAATATAGATCCTACAACAAAGATACTCTACAAAATCCAAAATAATCGAAGTTGATTTCAAATAAATTTATTAAAATTTGACACTTCCAACTATAATTTTTTTCACAATCCAAAAAATTGAAGTTATTTTCATCTAAATTTACTCAAATATAGATCCTACAACAAAAATACTCGACAAAATCCAAAAAAATCGAAGTTGGTTTCAAATAAATTTATTAAAATTTGACACTTTCAACTAAATTTTTTTTCGCAATCCTAAAAATTGAATTTATTTTCATCCAAATTTACTCAAATATAGATCCTACAACAAAAATACTCAACAAAATCCAAATAATCGAAGTTGGTTTCAAATAAATTTATTAATTTTTTACACTTCCAACTAAAATTTTTATCACAATCCTAAAAATTGAAGTTATTTTCATCTAAATTTACTGAAATATAGATCCTACAACAAAAATACCCAACAAAATAAAAAAAAATCGAAGTTGGTTTCAAATAAATTTATTAAAATTTTACACTTCCATGTATATTTTTTTTTCACAATCCAAAAAATTGTCGTTATTTTCATCTAAATTTACTCAAATATACATCCTACAAGAAAAATACTCAACAAAATCCAAAAAAATCGAAGTTGGTCTCAAATAAATTTATTAACATTTGACACTTCCAACTAAATTTTTTCACAATCCAAAAAATTGTCGTTATTTTCATCTAAATTTACTCAAATATACATCCCACAACAAAAATACTCGACAAAATCCAAAAAAATCGAAGTTGATGTCAAATAAATTTATTAAAATTTGACACTTCCAACTAAATTTTTTTCGCAATCCTAAAAATTGAAGTTATTTTCATCTAAATTTACTCAAATATACATCCTACAAAAAAATACTCAACAAAATCCAAAAAAATCGATGTTGGTCTCAAATAAATTTATTAAACTTTGACACTTCCAACTATAATTTTTTTCACAATCCAAAAAATTGAAGATAATTTGATCTAAATTTACTGAAATATGCATCCTACAACAAAAATACTCAACAAAATCCACAAAAATCGAAGTAGGTCTCAAATAAATTTATTAAAATTTTACACTTCCATGTAAATTATTTTTCACAATCCAAAAAATTGTCGTTATTTTCATCTAAATTTACCCAAATATACATCCCACAACAAAAATACTCGACAAAATCCAAAAAAATCGAAGTTGATTTCAAATAAATTTATTAAAATTTGACACTTCCAACTAAATTTTTTTCGCAATCCAAAAAATTGAAGTTATTTTCATCTACATTTACTAAAATATAGATCCTACAACAAAAATACTCTACAAAATCCAAAATAATCGAAGTTGATTTCAAATAAATTTATTAAAATTTGACACTTCCAACTATAATTTTTTTCACAATCCAAAAAATTGAAGTTATTTTCATCTAAATTTACTCAAATATAGATCCTACAACAAAAATACTCGACAAAATCCAAAAAAATCGAAGTTGGTTTCAAATAAATTTATTAAAATTTGACACTTCCAACTAAATTTTTTTTCGCAATCCTAAAAATTGAATTTATTTTCATCCAAATTTACTCAAATATAGATCCTACAACAAAAATACTCAACAAAATCCAAATAATCGAAGTTGGTTTCAAATAAATTTATTAATTTTTGACACTTCCAACTAAAATTTTAATCACAATCCTAAAAATTGAAGTTATTTTCATCTAAATTTACTCAAATATACATCCTACAAAAAAATACTCAACAAAATCCAAAAAAATCGATGTTGGTCTCAAATAAATTTATTAATCTTTGACACTTCCAACTATAATTTTTTTCACAATCCAAAAAATTGAAGATAATTTCATCTAAATTTACTGAAATATGCATCCTACAACAAAAATACTCAACAAAATCCCCAAAAATCGAAGTAGGTCTCAAATAAATTTATTAAAATTTTACACTTCCATGTAAATTTTTTTTCACAATCCAAAAAATTGTCGTTATTTTCATCTAAATTTACTCAAATATACATCCCACAACAAAAATACTCGACAAAATCCAAAAAAATCGAAGTTGATGTCAAATAAATTTATTAAAATTTGACACTTCCAACTAAATTTTTTTCGCAATCCTAAAAATTGAAGTTATTTTCATCTAAATTTACTCAAATATACATCCTACAAAAAAATACTCAACAAAATCCAAAAAAATCGATGTTGGTCTCAAATAAATTTATTAAACTTTGACACTTCCAACTATAATTTTTTTCACAATCCAAAAAATTGAAGATAATTTCATCTAAATTTACTGAAATATGCATCCTACAACAAAAATACTCAACAAAATCCCCAAAAATCGAAGTAGGTCTCAAATAAATTTATTAAAATTTTACACTTCCATGTAAATTTTTTTTCACAATCCAAAAAATTGTCGTCATTTTCATCTAAATTTACTCAAATATACATCCTACATCAAAAATACTCGACCAAATCCAAAAATATCGAAGTTGATTTCAAATAAATTTATTAAAATTTGACACTTCCATCTATAATTTTTTTCACAATCCAAAAAAATTAAGTTATTTTCATCTAAATTTACTCAAATATACATCCTACAAAAAAATACTCAACAAAATCCAAAAAAATCGATGTTGGTCTCAAATAAATTTATTAAACTTTGACACTTCCAACTAAAATTTTTTTCACAATCCTAAAAATTTAAGTTATTTTCATCTAAATTTACTCAAATATAGATCCTACAATAAAAATACTCAACAAATTCCAAAATAATCGAAGTTGATTTCAAATAAATTTATTAAAATTTGACACTTCCAACTAATTTTTTTTCTCGCAATCCTAAAAATGGATGTTATTTTCATCTAAATTTACTCAAATATAGATCCTACAACAAAAATACTCAACAAAATCCAAAAAAATCGGTGTTGGTTTCAAATAAATTTATTAAAATTTGACTCTTCCAACTAAAATTTTTATCACAATCCAAAAAATTGAAGTTATTTTCATCTAAATTTACTCAAATATAGATCCTACAACAAAAATACTCAACAAAATCTAAAATAATCGAAGTTGGTCTCAAATAAATTTATTAAAATTTGACACTTCCAACTAAATTTTTTCACAATCCACAAAATTGTCGTTATTTTCATCTAAATTTACTCAAATATACATCCCACAACAAAAATACTCGACAAAATCCAAAAAAATCGAACTTGATTTCAAATAAATTTATTAAAATTTGACACTTCCAACTAAATTTTTTTCGCAATCCTAAAAATTGAAGTTATTTTCATCAAAATTTACTCAAATATACATCCTACAAAAAAATACTCAACAAAATCCAAAAAAATCGATGTTGGTCTCAAATAAATTTATTAAACTTTGACACTTCCAACTATAATTTTTTTCACAATCCAAAAAATTGAAGATAATTTGATCTAAATTTACTGAAATATGCATCCCACAACAAAAATACTCAACAAAATCCACAAAAATCGAAGTAGATCTCAAATAAATTTATTAAAATTTTACACTTCCATGTAAATTATTTTTCACAATCCAAAAAATTGTCGTTATTTTCATCTAAATTTACCCAAATATACATCCCACAACAAAAATACTCGACAAAATCCAAAAAAATCGAAGTTGATTTCAAATAAATTTATTAAAATTTGACACTTCCAACTAAATTTTTTTCGCAATCCAAAAAATTGAAGTTATTTTCATCTACATTTACTAAAATATAGATCCTACAACAAAAATACTCTACAAAATCCAAAATAATCGAAGTTGATTTCAAATAAATTTATTAAAATTTGACACTTCCAACTATAATTTTTTTCACAATCCAAAAAATTGAAGTTATTTTCATCTAAATTTACTCAAATATAGATCCTACAACAAAAATACTCGACAAAATCCAAAAAAATCGAAGTTGGTTTCAAATAAATTTATTAAAATTTGACACTTCCAACTAAATTTTTTTTCGCAATCCTAAAAATTGAATTTATTTTCATCCAAATTTACTCAACTATAGATCCTACAACAAAAATACTCAACAAAATCCAAAAAAATCGATGTTGGTCTCAAATAAATTTATTAAACTTTGACACTTCCAACTATAATTTTTTTCACAATCCAAAAAATTGAAGATAATTTGATCTAAATTTACTGAAATATGCATCCTACAACAAAAATACTCAACAAAATCCACAAAAATCGAAGTAGGTCTCAAATAAATTTATTAAAATTTTACACTTCCATGTAAATTATTTTTCACAATCCAAAAAATTGTCGTTATTTTCATCTAAATTTACCCAAATATACATCCCACAACAAAAATACTCGACAAAATCCAAAAAAATCGAAGTTGATTTCAAATAAATTTATTAAAATTTGACACTTCCAACTAAATTTTTTTCGCAATCCAAAAAATTGAAGTTATTTTCATCTACATTTACTAAAATATAGATCCTACAACAAAGATACTCTACAAAATCCAAAATAATCGAAGTTGATTTCAAATAAATTTATTAAAATTTGACACTTCCAACTATAATTTTTTTCACAATCCAAAAAATTGAAGTTATTTTCATCTAAATTTACTCAAATATAGATCCTACAACAAAAATACTCGACAAAATCCAAAAAAATCGAAGTTGGTTTCAAATAAATTTATTAAAATTTGACACTTTCAACTAAATTTTTTTTCGCAATCCTAAAAATTGAATTTATTTTCATCCAAATTTACTCAAATATAGATCCTACAACAAAAATACTCAACAAAATCCAAATAATCGAAGTTGGTTTCAAATAAATTTATTAATTTTTTACACTTCCAACTAAAATTTTTATCACAATCCTAAAAATTGAAGTTATTTTCATCTAAATTTACTGAAATATAGATCCTACAACAAAAATACCCAACAAAATAAAAAAAAATCGAAGTTGGTTTCAAATAAATTTATTAAAATTTTACACTTCCATGTATATTTTTTTTTCACAATCCAAAAAATTGTCGTTATTTTCATCTAAATTTACTCAAATATACATCCTACAAGAAAAATACTCAACAAAATCCAAAAAAATCGAAGTTGGTCTCAAATAAATTTATTAACATTTGACACTTCCAACTAAATTTTTTCACAATCCAAAAAATTGTCGTTATTTTCATCTAAATTTACTCAAATATACATCCCACAACAAAAATACTCGACAAAATCCAAAAAAATCGAAGTTGATGTCAAATAAATTTATTAAAATTTGACACTTCCAACTAAATTTTTTTCGCAATCCTAAAAATTGAAGTTATTTTCATCTAAATTTACTCAAATATACATCCTACAAAAAAATACTCAACAAAATCCAAAAAAATCGATGTTGGTCTCAAATAAATTTATTAAACTTTGACACTTCCAACTATAATTTTTTTCACAATCCAAAAAATTGAAGATAATTTCATCTAAATTTACTGAAATATGCATCCTACAACAAAAATACTCAACAAAATCCCCAAAAATCGAAGTAGGTCTCAAATAAATTTATTAAAATTTTACACTTCCATGTAAATTTTTTTTCACAATCCAAAAAATTGTCGTTATTTTCATCTAAATTTACTCAAATATACATCCTACATCAAAAATACTCGACCAAATCCAAAAATATCGAAGTTGATTTCAAATAAATTTATTAAAATTTGACACTTCCATCTATACTTTTTTTCACAATCCAAAAAAATTAAGTTATTTTCATCTAAATTTACTCAAATATACATCCTACAAAAAAATACTCAACAAAATCCAAAAAAATCGATGTTGGTCTCAAATAAATTTATTAAACTTTGACACTTCCAACTAAAAATTTTTTTACAATCCTAAAAATTTAAGTTATTTTCATCTAAATTTACTCAAATATAGATCCTACAATAAAAATACTCAACAAATTCCAAAATAATCGAAGTTGATTTCAAATAAATTTATTGAAATTTGACACTTCCAACTAATTTTTTTTCTCGCAATCCTAAAAATGGATGTTATTTTCATCTAAATTTACTCAAATATAGATCCTACAACAAAAATACTCAACAAAATCCAAATAATCGAAGTTGGTTTCAAATAAATTTATTAATTTTTTACACTTCCAACTAAAATTTTTATCACAATCCTAAAAATTGAAGTTATTTTCATCTAAATTTACTGAAATATAGATCCTACAACAAAAATACCCAACAAAATAAAAAAAAATCGAAGTTGGTTTCAAATAAATTTATTAAAATTTTACACTTCCATGTATATTTTTTTTTCACAATCCAAAAAATTGTCGTTATTTTCATCTAAATTTACTCAAATATACACCCTACAAGAAAAATACTCAACAAAATCCAAAAAAATCGAAGTTGGTCTCAAATAAATTTATTAACATTTGACACTTCCAACTAAATTTTTTCACAATCCAAAAAATTGTCGTTATTTTCATCTAAATTTACTCAAATATACATCCCACAACAAAAATACTCGACAAAATCCAAAAAAATCGAAGTTGATGTCAAATAAATTTATTAAAATTTGACACTTCCAACTAAATTTTTTTCGCAATCCTAAAAATTGAAGTTATTTTCATCTAAATTTACTCAAATATACATCCTACAAAAAAATACTCAACAAAATCCAAAAAAATCGATGTTGGTCTCAAATAAATTTATTAAACTTTGACACTTCCAACTATAATTTTTTTCACAATCCAAAAAATTGAAGATAATTTCATCTAAATTTACTGAAATATGCATCCTACAACAAAAATACTCAACAAAATCCCCAAAAATCGAAGTAGGTCTCAAATAAATTTATTAAAATTTTACACTTCCATGTAAATTTTTTTTCACAATCCAAAAAATTGTCGTTATTTTCATCTAAATTTACTCAAATATACATCCTACATCAAAAATACTCGACCAAATCCAAAAATATCGAAGTTGATTTCAAATAAATTTATTAAAATTTGACACTTCCATCTATAATTTTTTTCACAATCCAAAAAAATTAAGTTATTTTCATCTAAATTTACTCAAATATACATCCTACAAAAAAATACGCAACAAAATCCAAAAAAATCGATGTTGGTCTCAAATAAATTTATTAAACTTTGACACTTCCAACTAAAAATTTTTTTACAATCCTAAAAATTTAAGTTATTTTCATCTAAATTTACTCAAATATAGATCCTACAATAAAAATACTCAACAAATTCCAAAATAATCGAAGTTGATTTCAAATAAATTTATTAAAATTTGACACTTCCAACTAATTTTTTTTCTCGCAATCCTAAAAATGGATGTTATTTTCATCTAAATTTACTCAAATATAGATCCTACAACAAAAATACTCAACAAAATCCAAATAATCGAAGTTGGTTTCAAATAAATTTATTAATTTTTTACACTTCCAACTAATATTTTTATCACAATCCTAAAAATTGAAGTTATTTTCATCTAAATTTACTGAAATATAGATCCTACAACAAAAATACCCAACAAAATAAAAAAAAATCGAAGTTGGTTTCAAATAAATTTATTAAAATTTTACACTTCCATGTATATTTTTTTTTCACAATCCAAAAAATTGTCGTTATTTTCATCTAAATTTACTCAAATATACATCCTACAAGAAAAATACTCAACAAAATCCAAAAAAATCGAAGTTGGTCTCATATAAATTTATTAACATTTGACACTTCCAACTAAATTTTTTCACAATCCAAAAAATTGTCGTTATTTTCATCTAAATTTACTCAAATATACATCCCACAACAAAAATACTCGACAAAATCCAAAAAAATCGAAGTTGATGTCAAATAAATTTATTAAAATTTGACACTTCCAACTAAATTTTTTTCGCAATCCTAAAAATTGAAGTTATTTTCATCTAAATTTACTCAAATATACATCCTACAAAAAAATACTCAACAAAATCCAAAAAAATCGATGTTGGTCTCAAATAAATTTATTAAACTTTGACACTTCCAACTATAATTTTTTTCACAATCCAAAAAATTGAAGATAATTTCATCTAAATTTACTGAAATATGCATCCTACAACAAAAATACTCAACAAAATCCCCAAAAATCGAAGTAGGTCTCAAATAAATTTATTAAAATTTTACACTTCCATGTAAATTTTTTTTCACAATCCAAAAAATTGTCGTTATTTTCATCTAAATTTACTCAAATATACATCCTACATCAAAAATACTCGACCAAATCCAAAAATATCGAAGTTGATTTCAAATAAATTTATTAAAATTTGACACTTCCAACTAAATTTTTTTCGCAATCCTAAAAATTGAAGTTATTTTCATCAAAATTTACTCAAATATACATCCTACAAAAAAATACTCAACAAAATCCAAAAAAATCGATGTTGGTCTCAAATAAATTTATTAAACTTTGACACTTCCAACTATAATTTTTTTCACAATCCAAAAAATTGAAGATAATTTGATCTAAATTTACTGAAATATGCATCCTACAACAAAAATACTCAACAAAATCCACAAAAATCGAAGTAGGTCTCTAATAAATTTATTAAAATTTTACACTTCCATGTAAATTATTTTTCACAATCCAAAAAATTGTCGTTATTTTCATCTAAATTTACCCAAATATACATCCCACAACAAAAATACTCGACAAAATCCAAAAAAATCGAAGTTGATTTCAAATAAATTTATTAAAATTTGACACTTCCAACTAAATTTTTTTCGCAATCCTAAAAATTGAATTTATTTTCATCAAAATTTACTCAAATATACATCCTACAAAAAAATACTCAACAAAATCCAAAAAAATCGATGTTGGTCTCAAATAAATTTATTAAACTTTGACACTTCCAACTATAATTTTTTTCACAATCCAAAAAATTGAAGATAATTTGATCTAAATTTACTGAAATATGCATCCTACAACAAAAATACTCAACAAAATCCACAAAAATCGAAGTAGGTCTCTAATAAATTTATTAAAATTTTACACTTCCATGTAAATTATTTTTCACAATCCAAAAAATTGTCGTTATTTTCATCTAAATTTACCCAAATATACATCCCACAACAAAAATACTCGACAAAATCCAAAAAAATCGAAGTTGATTTCAAATAAATTTATTAAAATTTGACACTTCCAACTAAATTTTTTTCGCAATCCTAAAAATTGAATTTATTTTCATCAAAATTTACTCAAATATACATCCTACAAAAAAATACTCAACAAAATCCAAAAAAATCGATGTTGGTCTCAAATAAATTTATTAAACTTTGACACTTCCAACTATAATTTTTTTCACAATCCAAAAAATTGAAGATAATTTCATCTAAATTTACTGAAATATGCATCCAGAACAAAAATACTCAACAAAATCCACAAAAATCGAAGTAGGTCTCAAATAAATTTATTAAAATTTTACACTTCCATGTAAATTTTTTTTCACAATCCAAAAAATTGTCGTTATTTTCATCTAAATTTACTCAAATATAGATCCTACAATAAAAATACTCAACAAATTCCAAAATAATCGAAGTTGGTCTCAAATAAATTTATTAAAATTTGACACTTCCAACTAAATTTTTTCACAATCCACAAAATTGTCGTTATTTTCATCTAAATTTACTCAAATATACATCCCACAACAAAAATACTCGACAAAATCCAAAAAAATCGAACTTGATTTCAAATAAATTTATTAAAATTTGACACTTCCAACTAAATTTTTTTCGCAATCCTAAAAATTGAAGTTATTTTCATCAAAATTTACTCAAATATACATCCTACAAAAAATACTCAACAAAATCCAAAAAAATCGATGTTGGTCTCAAATAAATTTATTAAACTTTGACACTTCCAACTATAATTTTTTTCACAATCCAAAAAATTGAAGATAATTTGATCTAAATTTACTGAAATATGCATCCTACAACAAAAATACTCAACAAAATCCACAAAAATCGAAGTAGGTCTCAAATAAATTTATTAAAATTTTACACTTCCATGTAAATTATTTTTCACAATCCAAAAAATTGTCGTTATTTTCATCTAAATTTACCCAAATATACATCCCACAACAAAAATACTCGACAAAATCCAAAAAAATCGAAGTTGATTTCAAATAAATTTATTAAAATTTGACACTTCCAACTAAATTTTTTTCGCAATCCAAAAAATTGAAGTTATTTTCATCTACATTTACTAAAATATAGATCCTACAACAAAGATACTCTACAAAATCCAAAATAATCGAAGTTGATTTCAAATAAATTTATTAAAATTTGACACTTCCAACTATAATTTTTTTCACAATCCAAAAAATTGAAGTTATTTTCATCTAAATTTACTCAAATATAGATCCTACAACAAAAATACTCGACAAAATCCAAAAAAATCGAAGTTGGTTTCAAATAAATTTATTAAAATTTGACACTTTCAACTAAATTTTTTTTCGCAATCCTAAAAATTGAATTTATTTTCATCCAAATTTACTCAAATATAGATCCTACAACAAAAATACTCAACAAAATCCAAATAATCGAAGTTGGTTTCAAATAAATTTATTAATTTTTTACACTTCCAACTAAAATTTTTATCACAATCCTAAAAATTGAAGTTATTTTCATCTAAATTTACTGAAATATAGATCCTACAACAAAAATACCCAACAAAATAAAAAAAAATCGAAGTTGGTTTCAAATAAATTTATTAAAATTTTACACTTCCATGTATATTTTTTTTTCACAATCCAAAAAATTGTCGTTATTTTCATCTAAATTTACTCAAATATACATCCTACAAGAAAAATACTCAACAAAATCCAAAAAAATCGAAGTTGGTCTCATATAAATTTATTAACATTTGACACTTCCAACTAAATTTTTTCACAATCCAAAAAATTGTCGTTATTTTCATCTAAATTTACTCAAATATACATCCCACAACAAAAATACTCGACAAAATCCAAAAAAATCGAAGTTGATGTCAAATAAATTTATTAAAATTTGACACTTCCAACTAAATTTTTTTCGCAATCCTAAAAATTGAAGTTATTTTCATCTAAATTTACTCAAATATACATCCTACAAAAAAATACTCAACAAAATCCAAAAAAATCGATGTTGGTCTCAAATAAATTTATTAAACTTTGACACTTCCAACTATAATTTTTTTCACAATCCAAAAAATTGAAGATAATTTCATCTAAATTTACTGAAATATGCATCCTACAACAAAAATACTCAACAAAATCCCCAAAAATCGAAGTAGGTCTCAAATAAATTTATTAAAATTTTACACTTCCATGTAAATTTTTTTTCACAATCCAAAAAATTGTCGTTATTTTCATCTAAATTTACTCAAATATACATCCTACATCAAAAATACTCGACCAAATCCAAAAATATCGAAGTTGATTTCAAATAAATTTATTAAAATTTGACACTTCCAACTAAATTTTTTTCGCAATCCTAAAAATTGAAGTTATTTTCATCAAAATTTACTCAAATATACATCCTACAAAAAAATACTCAACAAAATCCAAAAAAATCGATGTTGGTCTCAAATAAATTTATTAAACTTTGACACTTCCAACTATAATTTTTTTCACAATCCAAAAAATTGAAGATAATTTGATCTAAATTTACTGAAATATGCATCCTACAACAAAAATACTCAACAAAATCCACAAAAATCGAAGTAGGTCTCTAATAAATTTATTAAAATTTTACACTTCCATGTAAATTATTTTTCACAATCCAAAAAATTGTCGGTATTTTCATCTAAATTTACCCAAATATACATCCCACAACAAAAATACTCGACAAAATCCAAAAAAATCGAAGTTGATTTCAAATAAATTTATTAAAATTTGACACTTCCAACTAAATTTTTTTCGCAATCCTAAAAATTGAATTTATTTTCATCAAAATTTACTCAAATATACATCCTACAAAAAAATACTCAACAAAATCCAAAAAAATCGATGTTGGTCTCAAATAAATTTATTAAACTTTGACACTTCCAACTATAATTTTTTTCACAATCCAAAAAATTGAAGATAATTTGATCTAAATTTACTGAAATATGCATCCTACAACAAAAATACTCAACAAAATCCACAAAAATCGAAGTAGGTCTCTAATAAATTTATTAAAATTTTACACTTCCATGTAAATTATTTTTCACAATCCAAAAAATTGTCGTTATTTTCATCTAAATTTACCCAAATATACATCCCACAACAAAAATACTCGACAAAATCCAAAAAAATCGAAGTTGATTTCAAATAAATTTATTAAAATTTGACACTTCCAACTAAATTTTTTTCGCAATCCTAAAAATTGAATTTATTTTCATCAAAATTTACTCAAATATACATCCTACAAAAAAATACTCAACAAAATCCAAAAAAATCGATGTTGGTCTCAAATAAATTTATTAAACTTTGACACTTCCAACTATAATTTTTTTCACAATCCAAAAAATTGAAGATAATTTCATCTAAATTTACTGAAATATGCATCCAGAACAAAAATACTCAACAAAATCCACAAAAATCGAAGTAGGTCTCAAATAAATTTATTAAAATTTTACACTTCCATGTAAATTTTTTTTCACAATCCAAAAAATTGTCGTTATTTTCATCTAAATTTACTCAAATATAGATCCTACAATAAAAATACTCAACAAATTCCAAAATAATCGAAGTTGGTCTCAAATAAATTTATTAAAATTTGACACTTCCAACTAAATTTTTTCACAATCCACAAAATTGTCGTTATTTTCATCTAAATTTACTCAAATATACATCCCACAACAAAAATACTCGACAAAATCCAAAAAAATCGAACTTGATTTCAAATAAATTTATTAAAATTTGACACTTCCAACTAAATTTTTTTCGCAATCCTAAAAATTGAAGTTATTTTCATCAAAATTTACTCAAATATACATCCTACAAAAAATACTCAACAAAATCCAAAAAAATCGATGTTGGTCTCAAATAAATTTATTAAACTTTGACACTTCCAACTATAATTTTTTTCACAATCCAAAAAATTGAAGATAATTTGATCTAAATTTACTGAAATATGCATCCTACAACAAAAATACTCAACAAAATCCACAAAAATCGAAGTAGGTCTCAAATAAATTTATTAAAATTTTACACTTCCATGTAAATTATTTTTCACAATCCAAAAAATTGTCGTTATTTTCATCTAAATTTACCCAAATATACATCCCACAACAAAAATACTCGACAAAATCCAAAAAAATCGAAGTTGATTTCAAATAAATTTATTAAAATTTGACACTTCCAACTAAATTTTTTTCGCAATCCAAAAAATTGAAGTTATTTTCATCTACATTTACTAAAATATAGATCCTACAACAAAGATACTCTACAAAATCCAAAATAATCGAAGTTGATTTCAAATAAATTTATTAAAATTTGACACTTCCAACTATAATTTTTTTCACAATCCAAAAAATTGAAGTTATTTTCATCTAAATTTACTCAAATATAGATCCTACAACAAAAATACTCGACAAAATCCAAAAAAATCGAAGTTGGTTTCAAATAAATTTATTAAAATTTGACACTTTCAACTAAATTTTTTTTCGCAATCCTAAAAATTGAATTTATTTTCATCCAAATTTACTCAAATATAGATCCTACAACAAAAATACTCAACAAAATCCAAATAATCGAAGTTGGTTTCAAATAAATTTATTAATTTTTGACACTTCCAACTAAAATTTTTATCACAATCCTAAAAATTGAAGTTATTTTCATCTAAATTTACTGAAATATAGATCCTACAACAAAAATACCCAACAAAATAAAAAAAAATCGAAGTTGGTTTCAAATAAATTTATTAAAATTTTACACTTCCATGTATATTTTTTTTTCACAATCCAAAAAATTGTCGTTATTTTCATCTAAATTTACTCAAATATACATCCTACAAGAAAAATACTCAACAAAATCCAAAAAAATCGAAGTTGGTCTCAAATAAATTTATTAACATTTGACACTTCCAACTAAATTTTTTCACAATCCAAAAAATTGTCGTTATTTTCATCTAAATTTACTCAAATATACATCCCACAACAAAAATACTCGACAAAATCCAAAAAAATCGAAGTTGATGTCAAATAAATTTATTAAAATTTGACACTTCCAACTAAATTTTTTTCGCAATCCTAAAAATTGAAGTTATTTTCATCTAAATTTACTCAAATATACATCCTACAAAAAAATACTCAACAAAATCCAAAAAAATCGATGTTGGTCTCAAATAAATTTATTAAACTTTGACACTTCCAACTATAATTTTTTTCACAATCCAAAAAATTGAAGATAATTTCATCTAAATTTACTGAAATATGCATCCTACAACAAAAATACTCAACAAAATCCCCAAAAATCGAAGTAGGTCTCAAATAAATTTATTAAAATTTTACACTTCCATGTAAATTTTTTTTCACAATCCAAAAAATTGTCGTTATTTTCATCTAAATTTACTCAAATATACATCCTACATCAAAAATACTCGACCAAATCCAAAAATATCGAAGTTGATTTCAAATAAATTTATTAAAATTTGACACTTCCAACTAAATTTTTTTCGCAATCCTAAAAATTGAAGTTATTTTCATCAAAATTTACTCAAATATACATCCTACAAAAAAATACTCAACAAAATCCAAAAAAATCGATGTTGGTCTCAAATAAATTTATTAAACTTTGACACTTCCAACTATAATTTTTTTCACAATCCAAAAAATTGAAGATAATTTGATCTAAATTTACTGAAATATGCATCCTACAACAAAAATACTCAACAAAATCCACAAAAATCGAAGTAGGTCTCAAATAAATTTATTAAAATTTTACACTTCCATGTAAATTATTTTTCACAATCCAAAAAATTGTCGTTATTTTCATCTAAATTTACCCAAATATACATCCCACAACAAAAATACTCGACAAAATCCAAAAAAATCGAAGTTGATTTCAAATAAATTTATTAAAATTTGACACTTCCAACTAAATTTTTTTCGCAATCCTAAAAATTGAAGTTATTTTCATCAAAATTTACTCAAATATACATCCTACAAAAAAATACTCAACAAAATCCAAAAAAATCGATGTTGGTCTCAAATAAATTTATTAAACTTTGACACTTCCAACTATAATTTTTTTCACAATCCAAAAAATTGAAGATAATTTCATCTAAATTTACTGAAATATGCATCCAGAACAAAAATACTCAACAAAATCCACAAAAATCGAAGTAGGTCTCAAATAAATTTATTAAAATTTTACACTTCCATGTAAATTTTTTTTCACAATCCAAAAAATTGTCGTTATTTTCATCTAAATTTACTCAAATATAGATCCTACAATAAAAATACTCAACAAATTCCAAAATAATCGAAGTTGGTCTCAAATAAATTTATTAAAATTTGACACTTCCAACTAAATTTTTTCACAATCCACAAAATTGTCGTTATTTTCATCTAAATTTACTCAAATATACATCCCACAACAAAAATACTCGACAAAATCCAAAAAAATCGAACTTGATTTCAAATAAATTTATTAAAATTTGACACTTCCAACTAAATTTTTTTCGCAATCCTAAAAATTGAAGTTATTTTCATCAAAATTTACTCAAATATACATCCTACAAAAAATACTCAACAAAATCCAAAAAAATCGATGTTGGTCTCAAATAAATTTATTAAACTTTGACACTTCCAACTATAATTTTTTTCACAATCCAAAAAATTGAAGATAATTTGATCTAAATTTACTGAAATATGAATCCTACAACAAAAATACTCAACAAAATCCACAAAAATCGAAGTAGGTCTCAAATAAATTTATTAAAATTTTACACTTCCATGTAAATTATTTTTCACAATCCAAAAAATTGTCGTTATTTTCATCTAAATTTACCCAAATATACATCCCACAACAAAAATACTCGACAAAATCCAAAAAAATCGAAGTTGATTTCAAATAAATTTATTAAAATTTGACACTTCCAACTAAATTTTTTTCGCAATCCTAAAAATTGAAGTTATTTTCATCAAAATTTACTCAAATATACATCCTACAAAAAATACTCAACAAAATCCAAAAAAATCGATGTTGGTCTCAAATAAATTTATTAAACTTTGACACTTCCAACTATAATTTTTTTCACAATCCAAAAAATTGAAGATAATTTGATCTAAATTTACTGAAATATGCATCCTACAACAAAAATACTCAACAAAATCCACAAAAATCGAAGTAGGTCTCAAATAAATTTATTAAAATTTTACACTTCCATGTAAATTATTTTTCACAATCCAAAAAATTGTCGTTATTTTCATCTAAATTTACCCAAATATACATCCCACAACAAAAATACTCGACAAAATCCAAAAAAATCGAAGTTGATTTCAAATAAATTTATTAAAATTTGACACTTCCAACTAAATTTTTTTCGCAATCCAAAAAATTGAAGTTATTTTCATCTACATTTACTAAAATATAGATCCTACAACAAAGATACTCTACAAAATCCAAAATAATCGAAGTTGATTTCAAATAAATTTATTAAAATTTGACACTTCCAACTATAATTTTTTTCACAATCCAAAAAATTGAAGTTATTTTCATCTAAATTTACTCAAATATAGATCCTACAACAAAAATACTCGACAAAATCCAAAAAAATCGAAGTTGGTTTCAAATAAATTTATTAAAATTTGACACTTTCAACTAAATTTTTTTTCGCAATCCTAAAAATTGAATTTATTTTCATCCAAATTTACTCAAATATAGATCCTACAACAAAAATACTCAACAAAATCCAAATAATCGAAGTTGGTTTCAAATAAATTTATTAATTTTTGACACTTCCAACTATAATTTTTTTCACAATCCAAAAAATTGAAGTTATTTTCATCTAAATTTACTCAAATATAGATCCTACAACAAAAATACTCGACAAAATCCAAAAAAATCGAAGTTGGTTTCAAATAAATTTATTAAAATTTGACACTTTCAACTAAATTTTTTTTCGCAATCCTAAAAATTGAATTTATTTTCATCCAAATTTACTCAAATATAGATCCTACAACAAAAATACTCAACAAAATCCAAATAATCGAAGTTGGTTTCAAATAAATTTATTAATTTTTGACACTTCCAACTAAAATTTTTATCACAATCCTAAAAATTGAAGTTATTTTCATCTAAATTTACTGAAATATAGATCCTACAACAAAAATACCCAACAAAATAAAAAAAAAATCGAAGTTGGTTTCAAATAAATTTATTAAAATTTTACACTTCCATGTATATTTTTTTTTCACAATCCAAAAAATTGTCGTTATTTTCATCTAAATTTACTCAAATATACATCCTACAAGAAAAATACTCAACAAAATCCAAAAAAATCGAAGTTGGTCTCAAATAAATTTATTAACATTTGACACTTCCAACTAAATTTTTTCACAATCCAAAAAATTGTCGTTATTTTCATCTAAATTTACTCAAATATACATCCCACAACAAAAATACTCGACAAAATCCAAAAAAATCGAAGTTGATGTCAAATAAATTTATTAAAATTTGACACTTCCAACTAAATTTTTTTCGCAATCCTAAAAATTGAAGTTATTTTCATCTAAATTTACTCAAATATACATCCTACAAAAAAATACTCAACAAAATCCAAAAAAATCGATGTTGGTCTCAAATAAATTTATTAAACTTTGACACTTCCAACTATAATTTTTTTCACAATCCAAAAAATTGAAGATAATTTCATCTAAATTTACTGAAATATGCATCCTACAACAAAAATACTCAACAAAATCCCCAAAAATCGAAGTAGGTCTCAAATGAATTTATTAAAATTTTACACTTCCATGTAAATTTTTTTTCACAATCCAAAAAATTGTCGTTATTTTCATCTAAATTTACTCAAATATACATCCTACATCAAAAATACTCGACCAAATCCAAAAATATCGAAGTTGATTTCAAATAAATTTATTAAAATTTGACACTTCCAACTAAATTTTTTTCGCAATCCTAAAAATTGAAGTTATTTTCATCAAAATTTACTCAAATATACATCCTACAAAAAAATACTCAACAAAATCCAAAAAAATCGATGTTGGTCTCAAATAAATTTATTAAACTTTGACACTTCCAACTATAATTTTTTTCACAATCCAAAAAATTGAAGATAATTTGATCTAAATTTACTGAAATATGCATCCTACAACAAAAATACTCAACAAAATCCACAAAAATCGAAGTAGGTCTCAAATAAATTTATTAAAATTTTACACTTCCATGTAAATTATTTTTCACAATCCAAAAAATTGTCGTTATTTTCATCTAAATTTACCCAAATATACATCCCACAACAAAAATACTCGACAAAATCCAAAAAAATCGAAGTTGATTTCAAATAAATTTATTAAAATTTGACACTTCCAACTAAATTTTTTTCGCAATCCTAAAAATTGAAGTTATTTTCATCAAAATTTACTCAAATATACATCCTACAAAAAAATACTCAACAAAATCCAAAAAAATCGATGTTGGTCTCAAATAAATTTATTAAACTTTGACACTTCCAACTATAATTTTTTTCACAATCCAAAAAATTGAAGATAATTTCATCTAAATTTACTGAAATATGCATCCAGAACAAAAATACTCAACAAAATCCACAAAAATCGAAGTAGGTCTCAAATAAATTTATTAAAATTTTACACTTCCATGTAAATTTTTTTTCACAATCCAAAAAATTGTCGTTATTTTCATCTAAATTTACTCAAATATACATCCTACATCAAAAATACTCGACCAAATCCAAAAATATCGAAGTTGATTTCAAATAAATTTATTAAAATTTGACACTTCCATCTATAATTTTTTTCACAATCCAAAAAAATTAAGTTATTTTCATCTAAATTTACTCAAATATACATCCTACAAAAAAATACTCAACAAAATCCAAAAAAATCGATGTTGGTCTCAAATAAATTTATTAAACTTTGACACTTCCAACTAAAAATTTTTTCACAATCCTAAAAATTTAAGTTATTTTCATCTAAATTTACTCAAATATAGATCCTACAATAAAAATACTCAACAAATTCCAAAATAATCGAAGTTGATTTCAAATAAATTTATTAAAATTTGACACTTCCAACTAATTTTTTTTCTCGCAATCCTAAAAATGGATGTTATTTTCATCTAAATTTACTCAAATATAGATCCTACAACAAAAATACTCAACAAAATCCAAAAAAATCGGTGTTGGTTTCAAATAAATTTATTAAAATTTGACTCTTCCAACTAAAATTTTTATCACAATCCAAAAAATTGAAGTTATTTTCATCTAAATTTACTCAAATATAGATCCTACAACAAAAATACTCAACAAAATCCAAAATAATCGAAGTTGGTCTCAAATAAATTTATTAAAATTTGACACTTCCAACTAAATTTTTTCACAATCCACAAAATTGTCGTTATTTTCATCTAAATTTACTCAAATATACATCCCACAACAAAAATACTCGACAAAATCCAAAAAAATCGAACTTGATTTCAAATAAATTTATTAAAATTTGACACTTCCAACTAAATTTTTTTCGCAATCCTAAAAATTGAAGTTATTTTCATCAAAATTTACTCAAATATACATCCTACAAAAAAATACTCAACAAAATCCAAAAATATCGATGTTGGTCTCAAATAAATTTATTAAACTTTGACACTTCCAACTATAATTTTTTTCACAATCCAAAAAATTGAAGATAATTTGATCTAAATTTACTGAAATATGCATCCTACAACAAAAATACTCAACAAAATCCACAAAAATCGAAGTAGGTCTCAAATAAATTTATTAAAATTTTACACTTCCATGTAAATTATTTTTCACAATCCAAAAAATTGTCGTTATTTTCATCTAAATTTACCCAAATATACATCCCACAACAAAAATACTCGACAAAATCCAAAAAAATCGAAGTTGATTTCAAATAAATTTATTAAAATTTGACACTTCCAACTAAATTTTTTTCGCAATCCAAAAAATTGAAGTTATTTTCATCTACATTTACTAAAATATAGATCCTACAACAAAAATACTCTACAAAATCCAAAATAATCGAAGTTGATTTCAAATAAATTTATTAAAATTTGACACTTCCAACTATAATTTTTTTCACAATCAAAAAATTGAAGTTATTTTCATCTAAATTTACTCAAATATAGATCCTACAACAAAAATACTCGACAAAATCCAAAAAAATCGCAGTTGGTTTCAAATAAATTTATTAAAATTTGACACTTCCAACTAAATTTTTTTTCGCAATCCTAAAAATTGAATTTATTTTCATCCAAATTTACTCAAATATAGATCCTACAACAAAAATACTCAACAAAATCCAAATAATCGAAGTTGGTTTCAAATAAATTTATTAATTTTTGACACTTCCAACTAAAAATTTTTTCACAATCCTAAAAATTTAAGTTATTTTCATCTAAATTTACTCAAATATAGATCCTACAATAAAAATACTCAACAAATTCCAAAATAATCGAAGTTGATTTCAAATAAATTTATTAAAATTTGACACTTCCAACTAATTTTTTTTCTCGCAATCCTAAAAATGGATGTTATTTTCATCTAAATTTACTCAAATATAGATCCTACAACAAAAATACTCAACAAAATCCAAAATAATCGAAGTTGGTCTCAAATAAATTTATTAAAATTTGACACTTCCAACTAAATTTTTTCACAATCCACAAAATTGTCGTTATTTTCATCTAAATTTACTCAAATATACATCCCACAACAAAAATACTCGACAAAATCCAAAAAAATCGAACTTGATTTCAAATAAATTTATTAAAATTTGACACTTCCAACTAAATTTTTTTCGCAATCCTAAAAATTGAAGTTATTTTCATCAAAATTTACTCAAATATACATCCTACAAAAAATACTCAACAAAATCCAAAAAAATCGATGTTGGTCTCAAATAAATTTATTAAACTTTGACACTTCCAACTATAATTTTTTTCACAATCCAAAAAATTGAAGATAATTTGATCTAAATTTACTGAAATATGCATCCTACAACAAAAATACTCAACAAAATCCACAAAAATCGAAGTAGGTCTCAAATAAATTTATTAAAATTTTACACTTCCATGTAAATTATTTTTCACAATCCAAAAAATTGTCGTTATTTTCATCTAAATTTACCCAAATATACATCCCACAACAAAAATACTCGACAAAATCCAAAAAAATCGAAGTTGATTTCAAATAAATTTATTAAAATTTGACACTTCCAACTAAATTTTTTTCGCAATCCAAAAAATTGAAGTTATTTTCATCTACATTTACTAAAATATAGATCCTACAACAAAGATACTCTACAAAATCCAAAATAATCGAAGTTGATTTCAAATAAATTTATTAAAATTTGACACTTCCAACTATAATTTTTTTCACAATCCAAAAAATTGAAGTTATTTTCATCTAAATTTACTCAAATATAGATCCTACAACAAAAATACTCGACAAAATCCAAAAAAATCGAAGTTGGTTTCAAATAAATTTATTAAAATTTGACACTTTCAACTAAATTTTTTTTCGCAATCCTAAAAATTGAATTTATTTTCATCCAAATTTACTCAAATATAGATCCTACAACAAAAATACTCAACAAAATCCAAATAATCGAAGTTGGTTTCAAATAAATTTATTAATTTTTGACACTTCCAACTAAAATTTTTATCACAATCCTAAAAATTGAATTTATTTTCATCTAAATTTACTGAAATATAGATCCTACAACAAAAATACCCAACAAAATAAAAAAAAATCGAAGTTGGTTTCAAATAAATTTATTAAAATTTTACACTTCCATGTATATTTTTTTTTCACAATCCAAAAAATTGTCGTTATTTTCATCTAAATTTACTCAAATATACATCCTACAAGAAAAATACTCAACAAAATCCAAAAAAATCGAAGTTGGTCTCAAATAAATTTATTAACATTTGACACTTCCAACTAAATTTTTTCACAATCCAAAAAATTGTCGTTATTTTCATCTAAATTTACTCAAATATACATCCCACAACAAAAATACTCGATAAAATCCAAAAAAATCGAACTTGATTTCAAATAAATTTATTAAAATTTGACACTTCCAACTAAATTTTTTTCGCAATCCTAAAAATTGAAGTTATTTTCATCAAAATTTACTCAAATATACATCCTACAAAAAAATACTCAACAAAATCCAAAAATATCGATGTTGGTCTCAAATAAATTTATTAAACTTTGACACTTCCAACTATAATTTTTTTCACAATCCAAAAAATTGAAGATAATTTGATCTAAATTTACTGAAATATGCATCCTACAACAAAAATACTCAACAAAATCCACAAAAATCGAAGTAGGTCTCAAATAAATTTATTAAAATTTTACACTTCCATGTAAATTATTTTTCACAATCCAAAAAATTGTCGTTATTTTCATCTAAATTTACCCAAATATACATCCCACAACAAAAATACTCGACAAAATCCAAAAAAATCGAAGTTGATTTCAAATAAATTTATTAAAATTTGACACTTCCAACTAAATTTTTTTCGCAATCCAAAAAATTGAAGTTATTTTCATCTACATTTACTAAAATATAGATCCTACAACAAAAATACTCTACAAAATCCAAAATAATCGAAGTTGATTTCAAATAAATTTATTAAAATTTGACACTTCCAACTATAATTTTTTTCACAATCAAAAAATTGAAGTTATTTTCATCTAAATTTACTCAAATATAGATCCTACAACAAAAATACTCGACAAAATCCAAAAAAATCGAAGTTGGTTTCAAATAAATTTATTAAAATTTGACACTTTCAACTAAATTTTTTTTCGCAATCCTAAAAATTGAATTTATTTTCATCCAAATTTACTCAAATATAGATCCTACAACAAAAATACTCAACAAAATCCAAATAATCGAAGTTGGTTTCAAATAAATTTATTAATTTTTGACACTTCCAACTAAAATTTTTATCACAATCCTAAAAATTGAAGTTATTTTCATCTAAATTTACTGAAATATAGATCCTACAACAAAAATACCCAACAAAATAAAAAAAAATCGAAGTTGGTTTCAAATAAATTTATTAAAATTTTACACTTCCATGTATATTTTTTTTTCACAATTCAAAAAATTGTCGTTATTTTCATCTAAATTTACTCAAATATACATCCTACAAGAAAAATACTCAACAAAATCCAAAAAAATCGAAGTTGGTCTCAAATAAATTTATTAACATTTGACACTTCCAACTAAATTTTTTCACAATCCAAAAAATTGTCGTTATTTTCATCTAAATTTACTCAAATATACATCCCACAACAAAAATACTCGACAAAATCCAAAAAAATCGAAGTTGATGTCAAATAAATTTATTAAAATTTGACACTTCCAACTAAATTTTTTTCGCAATCCTAAAAATTGAAGTTATTTTCATCAAAATTTACTCAAATATACATCCTACAAAAAAATACTCAACAAAATCCAAAAAAATCGATGTTGGTCTCAAATAAATTTATTAAACTTTGACACTTCCAACTATAATTTTTTTCACAATCCAAAAAATTGAAGATAATTTGATCTAAATTTACTGAAATATGCATCCTACAACAAAAATACTCAACAAAATCCACAAAAATCGAAGTAGGTCTCAAATAAATTTATTAAAATTTTACACTTCCATGTAAATTATTTTTCACAATCCAAAAAATTGTCGTTATTTTCATCTAAATTTACTCAAATATACATCCCACAACAAAAATACTCGACAAAATCCAAAAAAATCGAAGTTGATGTCAAATAAATTTATTAAAATTTGACACTTCCAACTAAATTTTTTTCGCAATCCTAAAAATTGAAGTTATTTTCATCTAAATTTACTCAAATATACATCCTACAAAAAAATACTCAACAAAATCCAAAAAAATCGATGTTGGTCTCAAATAAATTTATTAAACTTTGACACTTCCAACTATAATTTTTTTCACAATCCAAAAAATTGAAGATAATTTCATCTAAATTTACTGAAATATGCATCCTACAAGAAAAATACTCAACAAAATCCAAAAAAATCGAAGTTGGTCTCAAATAAATTTATTAACATTTGACACTTCCAACTAAATTTTTTCACAATCCAAAAAATTGTCGTTATTTTCATCTAAATTTACTCAAATATACATCCCACAACAAAAATACTCGACAAAATCCAAAAAAATCGAAGTTGATGTCAAATAAATTTATTAAAATTTGACACTTCCAACTAAATTTTTTTCGCAATCCTAAAAATTGAAGTTATTTTCATCTAAATTTACTCAAATATACATCCTACAAAAAAATACTCAACAAAATCCAAAAAAATCGATGTTGGTCTCAAATAAATTTATTAAACTTTGACACTTCCAACTATAATTTTTTTCACAATCCAAAAAATTGAAGATAATTTCATCTAAATTTACTGAAATATGCATCCTACAACAAAAATACTCAACAAAATCCCCAAAAATCGAAGTAGGTCTCAAATAAATTTATTAAAATTTTACACTTCCATGTAAATTTTTTTTCACAATCCAAAAAATTGTCGTTATTTTCATCTAAATTTACTCAAATATACATCCTACATCAAAAATACTCGACCAAATCCAAAAATATCGAAGTTGATTTCAAATAAATTTATTAAAATTTGACACTTCCAACTAAATTTTTTTCGCAATCCTAAAAATTGAAGTTATTTTCATCAAAATTTACTCAAATATACATCCTACAAAAAAATACTCAACAAAATCCAAAAAAATCGATGTTGGTCTCAAATAAATTTATTAAACTTTGACACTTCCAACTATAATTTTTTTCACAATCCAAAAAATTGAAGATAATTTGATCTAAATTTACTGAAATATGCATCCTACAACAAAAATACTCAACAAAATCCACAAAAATCGAAGTAGGTCTCAAATAAATTTATTAAAATTTTACACTTCCATGTAAATTATTTTTCACAATCCAAAAAATTGTCGTTATTTTCATCTAAATTTACCCAAATATACATCCCACAACAAAAATACTCGACAAAATCCAAAAAAATCGAAGTTGATTTCAAATAAATTTATTAAAATTTGACACTTCCAACTAAATTTTTTTCGCAATCCTAAAAATTGAAGTTATTTTCATCAAAATTTACTCAAATATACATCCTACAAAAAAATACTCAACAAAATCCAAAAAAATCGATGTTGGTCTCAAATAAATTTATTAAACTTTGACACTTCCAACTATAATTTTTTTCACAATCCAAAAAATTGAAGATAATTTCATCTAAATTTACTGAAATATGCATCCAGAACAAAAATACTCAACAAAATCCACAAAAATCGAAGTAGGTCTCAAATAAATTTATTAAAATTTTACACTTCCATGTAAATTTTTTTTCACAATCCAAAAAATTGTCGTTATTTTCATCTAAATTTACTCAAATATACATCCTACATCAAAAATACTCGACCAAATCCAAAAATATCGAAGTTGATTTCAAATAAATTTATTAAAATTTGACACTTCCATCTATAATTTTTTTCACAATCCAAAAAAATTAAGTTATTTTCATCTAAATTTACTCAAATATACATCCTACAAAAAAATACTCAACAAAATCCAAAAAAATCGATGTTGGTCTCAAATAAATTTATTAAACTTTGACACTTCCAACTAAAAATTTTTTCACAATCCTAAAAATTTAAGTTATTTTCATCTAAATTTACTCAAATATAGATCCTACAATAAAAATACTCAACAAATTCCAAAATAATCGAAGTTGATTTCAAATAAATTTATTAAAATTTGACACTTCCAACTAATTTTTTTTCTCGCAATCCTAAAAATGGATGTTATTTTCATCTAAATTTACTCAAATATAGATCCTACAACAAAAATACTCAACAAAATCCAAAAAAATCGGTGTTGGTTTCAAATAAATTTATTAAAATTTGACTCTTCCAACTAAAATTTTTATCACAATCCAAAAAATTGAAGTTATTTTCATCTAAATTTACTCAAATATAGATCCTACAACAAAAATACTCAACAAAATCCAAAATAATCGAAGTTGGTCTCAAATAAATTTATTAAAATTTGACACTTCCAACTAAATTTTTTCACAATCCACAAAATTGTCGTTATTTTCATCTAAATTTACTCAAATATACATCCCACAACAAAAATACTCGACAAAATCCAAAAAAATCGAACTTGATTTCAAATAAATTTATTAAAATTTGACACTTCCAACTCAAATTTTTTTCGCAATCCTAAAAATTGAAGTTATTTTCATCAAAATTTACTCAAATATACATCCTACAAAAAAATACTCAACAAAATCCAAAAATATCGATGTTGGTCTCAAATAAATTTATTAAACTTTGACACTTCCAACTATAATTTTTTTCACAATCCAAAAAATTGAAGATAATTTGATCTAAATTTACTGAAATATGCATCCTACAACAAAAATACTCAACAAAATCCACAAAAATCGAAGTAGGTCTCAAATAAATTTATTAAAATTTTACACTTCCATGTAAATTATTTTTCACAATCCAAAAAATTGTCGTTATTTTCATCTAAATTTACCCAAATATACATCCCACAACAAAAATACTCGACAAAATCCAAAAAAATCGAAGTTGATTTCAAATAAATTTATTAAAATTTGACACTTCCAACTAAATTTTTTTCGCAATCCAAAAAATTGAAGTTATTTTCATCTACATTTACTAAAATATAGATCCTACAACAAAAATACTCTACAAAATCCAAAATAATCGAAGTTGATTTCAAATAAATTTATTAAAATTTGACACTTCCAACTATAATTTTTTTCACAATCAAAAAATTGAAGTTATTTTCATCTAAATTTACTCAAATATAGATCCTACAACAAAAATACTCGACAAAATCCAAAAAAATCGCAGTTGGTTTCAAATAAATTTATTAAAATTTGACACTTCCAACTAAATTTTTTTTCGCAATCCTAAAAATTGAATTTATTTTCATCCAAATTTACTCAAATATAGATCCTACAACAAAAATACTCAACAAAATCCAAATAATCGAAGTTGGTTTCAAATAAATTTATTAATTTTTGACACTTCCAACTAAAAATTTTTTCACAATCCTAAAAATTTAAGTTATTTTCATCTAAATTTACTCAAATATAGATCCTACAATAAAAATACTCAACAAATTCCAAAATAATCGAAGTTGATTTCAAATAAATTTATTAAAATTTGACACTTCCAACTAATTTTTTTTCTCGCAATCCTAAAAATGGATGTTATTTTCATCTAAATTTACTCAAATATAGATCCTACAACAAAAATACTCAACAAAATCCAAAATAATCGAAGTTGGTCTCAAATAAATTTATTAAAATTTGACACTTCCAACTAAATTTTTTCACAATCCACAAAATTGTCGTTATTTTCATCTAAATTTACTCAAATATACATCCCACAACAAAAATACTCGACAAAATCCAAAAAAATCGAACTTGATTTCAAATAAATTTATTAAAATTTGACACTTCCAACTATAATTTTTTTCACAATCCAAAAAATTGAAGATAATTTGATCTAAATTTACTGAAATATGCATCCTACAACAAAAATACTCAACAAAATCCACAAAAATCGAAGTAGGTCTCAAATAAATTTATTAAAATTTTACACTTCCATGTAAATTATTTTTCACAATCCAAAAAATTGTCGTTATTTTCATCTAAATTTACCCAAATATACATCCCACAACAAAAATACTCGACAAAATCCAAAAAAATCGAAGTTGATTTCAAATAAATTTATTAAAATTTGACACTTCCAACTAAATTTTTTTCGCAATCCAAAAAATTGAAGTTATTTTCATCTACATTTACTAAAATATAGATCCTACAACAAAGATACTCTACAAAATCCAAAATAATCGAAGTTGATTTCAAATAAATTTATTAAAATTTGACACTTCCAACTATAATTTTTTTCACAATCCAAAAAATTGAAGTTATTTTCATCTAAATTTACTCAAATATAGATCCTACAACAAAAATACTCGACAAAATCCAAAAAAATCGAAGTTGGTTTCAAATAAATTTATTAAAATTTGACACTTTCAACTAAATTTTTTTTCGCAATCCTAAAAATTGAATTTATTTTCATCCAAATTTACTCAAATATAGATCCTACAACAAAAATACTCAACAAAATCCAAATAATCGAAGTTGGTTTCAAATAAATTTATTAATTTTTGACACTTCCAACTAAAATTTTTATCACAATCCTAAAAATTGAATTTATTTTCATCTAAATTTACTGAAATATAGATCCTACAACAAAAATACCCAACAAAATAAAAAAAAATCGAAGTTGGTTTCAAATAAATTTATTAAAATTTTACACTTCCATGTATATTTTTTTTTCACAATCCAAAAAATTGTCGTTATTTTCATCTAAATTTACTCAAATATACATCCTACAAGAAAAATACTCAACAAAATCCAAAAAAATCGAAGTTGGTCTCAAATAAATTTATTAACATTTGACACTTCCAACTAAATTTTTTCACAATCCAAAAAATTGTCGTTATTTTCATCTAAATTTACTCAAATATACATCCCACAACAAAAATACTCGACAAAATCCAAAAAAATCGAACTTGATTTCAAATAAATTTATTAAAATTTGACACTTCCAACTAAATTTTTTTCGCAATCCTAAAAATTGAAGTTATTTTCATCAAAATTTACTCAAATATACATCCTACAAAAAAATACTCAACAAAATCCAAAAATATCGATGTTGGTCTCAAATAAATTTATTAAACTTTGACACTTCCAACTATAATTTTTTTCACAATCCAAAAAATTGAAGATAATTTGATCTAAATTTACTGAAATATGCATCCTACAACAAAAATACTCAACAAAATCCACAAAAATCGAAGTAGGTCTCAAATAAATTTATTAAAATTTTACACTTCCATGTAAATTATTTTTCACAATCCAAAAAATTGTCGTTATTTTCATCTAAATTTACCCAAATATACATCCCACAACAAAAATACTCGACAAAATCCAAAAAAATCGAAGTTGATTTCAAATAAATTTATTAAAATTTGACACTTCCAACTAAATTTTTTTCGCAATCCAAAAAATTGAAGTTATTTTCATCTACATTTACTAAAATATAGATCCTACAACAAAAATACTCTACAAAATCCAAAATAATCGAAGTTGATTTCAAATAAATTTATTAAAATTTGACACTTCCAACTATAATTTTTTTCACAATCAAAAAATTGAAGTTATTTTCATCTAAATTTACTCAAATATAGATCCTACAACAAAAATACTCGACAAAATCCAAAAAAATCGAAGTTGGTTTCAAATAAATTTATTAAAATTTGACACTTTCAACTAAATTTTTTTTCGCAATCCTAAAAATTGAATTTATTTTCATCCAAATTTACTCAAATATAGATCCTACAACAAAAATACTCAACAAAATCCAAATAATCGAAGTTGGTTTCAAATAAATTTATTAATTTTTGACACTTCCAACTAAAATTTTTATCACAATCCTAAAAATTGAAGTTATTTTCATCTAAATTTACTGAAATATAGATCCTACAACAAAAATACCCAACAAAATAAAAAAAAATCGAAGTTGGTTTCAAATAAATTTATTAAAATTTTACACTTCCATGTATATTTTTTTTCACAATTCAAAAAATTGTCGTTATTTTCATCTAAATTTACTCAAATATACATCCTACAAGAAAAATACTCAACAAAATCCAAAAAAATCGAAGTTGGTCTCAAATAAATTTATTAACATTTGACACTTCCAACTAAATTTTTTCACAATCCAAAAAATTGTCGTTATTTTCATCTAAATTTACTCAAATATACATCCCACAACAAAAATACTCGACAAAATCCAAAAAAATCGAAGTTGATGTCAAATAAATTTATTAAAATTTGACACTTCCAACTAAATTTTTTTCGCAATCCTAAAAATTGAAGTTATTTTCATCAAAATTTACTCAAATATACATCCTACAAAAAAATACTCAACAAAATCCAAAAAAATCGATGTTGGTCTCAAATAAATTTATTAAACTTTGACACTTCCAACTATAATTTTTTTCACAATCCAAAAAATTGAAGATAATTTGATCTAAATTTACTGAAATATGCATCCTACAACAAAAATACTCAACAAAATCCACAAAAATCGAAGTAGGTCTCAAATAAATTTATTAAAATTTTACACTTCCATGTAAATTATTTTTCACAATCCAAAAAATTGTCGTTATTTTCATCTAAATTTACTCAAATATACATCCCACAACAAAAATACTCGACAAAATCCAAAAAAATCGAAGTTGATGTCAAATAAATTTATTAAAATTTGACACTTCCAACTAAATTTTTTTCGCAATCCTAAAAATTGAAGTTATTTTCATCTAAATTTACTCAAATATACATCCTACAAAAAAATACTCAACAAAATCCAAAAAAATCGATGTTGGTCTCAAATAAATTTATTAAACTTTGACACTTCCAACTATAATTTTTTTCACAATCCAAAAAATTGAAGATAATTTCATCTAAATTTACTGAAATATGCATCCTACAACAAAAATACTCAACAAAATCCCCAAAAATCGAAGTAGGTCTCAAATAAATTTATTAAAATTTTACACTTCCATGTAAATTTTTTTTCACAATCCAAAAAATTGTCGTTATTTTCATCTAAATTTACTCAAATATACATCCCACAACAAAAATACTCGACAAAATCCAAAAAAATCGAAGTTGATGTCAAATAAATTTATTAAAATTTGACACTTCCAACTAAATTTTTTTCGCAATCCTAAAAATTGAAGTTATTTTCATCTAAATTTACCCAAATATACATCCCACAACAAAAATACTCGACAAAATCCAAAAAAATCGAAGTTGATTTCAAATAAATTTATTAAAATTTGACACTTCCAACTATAATTTTTTTCACAATCCAAAAAATTGCAGTTATTTTCATCTAAATTTACTCAAATATACATCCCACAACAAAAATACTCGACAAAATCCAAAAAAATCGAAGTTGATGTCAAATAAATTTATTAAAATTTGACACTTCCAACTAAATTTTTTTCGCAATTCTAAAAATTGAAGTTATTTTCATCTAAATTTACTCAAATATACATCCTACAAAAAAATACTCAACAAAATCAAAAAAAATCGATGTTGGTCTCAAATAAATTTATTAAACTTTGACACTTCCAACTATAATTTTTTTCACAATCCAAAAAATTGAAGATAATTTGATCTAAATTTACTGAAATATGCATCCTACAACAAAAATACTCAACAAAATCCACAAAAATCGAAGTAGGTCTCAAATAAATTTATTAAAATTTTACACTTCCATGTAAATTATTTTTCACAATCCAAAAAATTGTCGTTATTTTCATCTAAATTTACCCAAATATACATCCCACAACAAAAATACTCAACAAATTCCAAAATAATCGAAGTTGATTTCAAATAAATTTATTAAAATTTGACACTTCCAACTAATTTTTTTTCTCGCAATCCTAAAAATGGATGTTATTTTCATCTAAATTTACTCAAATATAGATCCTACAACAAAAATACTCAACAAAATCCAAAATAATCGAAGTTGGTCTCAAATAAATTTATTAAAATTTGACACTTCCAACTAAATTTTTTCACAATCCACAAAATTGTCGTTATTTTCATCTAAATTTACTCAAATATACATCCCACAACAAAAATACTCGACAAAATCCAAAAAAATCGAACTTGATTTCAAATAAATTTATTAAAATTTGACACTTCCAACTAAATTTTTTTCGCAATCCTAAAAATTGAAGTTATTTTCATCAAAATTTACTCAAATATACATCCTACAAAAAATACTCAACAAAATCCAAAAAAATCGATGTTGGTCTCAAATAAATTTATTAAACTTTGACACTTCCAACTATAATTTTTTTCACAATCCAAAAAATTGAAGATAATTTGATCTAAATTTACTGAAATATGCATCCTACAACAAAAATACTCAACAAAATCCACAAAAATCGAAGTAGGTCTCAAATAAATTTATTAAAATTTTACACTTCCATGTAAATTATTTTTCACAATCCAAAAAATTGTCGTTATTTTCATCTAAATTTACCCAAATATACATCCCACAACAAAAATACTCGACAAAATCCAAAAAAATCGAAGTTGATTTCAAATAAATTTATTAAAATTTGACACTTCCAACTAAATTTTTTTCGCAATCCTAAAAATTGAAGTTATTTTCATCAAAATTTACTCAAATATACATCCTACAAAAAAATACTCAACAAAATCCAAAAAAATCGATGTTGGTCTCAAATAAATTTATTAAACTTTGACACTTCCAACTATAATTTTTTTCACAATCCAAAAAATTGAAGATAATTTCATCTAAATTTACTGAAATATGCATCCAGAACAAAAATACTCAACAAAATCCACAAAAATCGAAGTAGGTCTCAAATAAATTTATTAAAATTTTACACTTCCATGTAAATTATTTTTCACAATCCAAAAAATTGTCGTTATTTTCATCTAAATTTACTCAAATATAGATCCTACAACAAAAATACTCAACAAAATCCAAAATAATCGAAGTTGATTTCAAATAAATTTATTAAAATTTGACACTTCCAACTATAATTTTTTTCACAATCCAAAAAATTGAAGATAATTTCATCTAAATTTACTGAAATATGCATCCTACAACAAAAATACTCAACAAAATCCCCAAAAATCGAAGTAGGTCTCAAATAAATTTATTAAAATTTTACACTTCCATGTAAATTTTTTTTCACAATCCAAAAAATTGTCGTTATTTTCATCTAAATTTACTCAAATATACATCCTACAACAAAAATACTCGACCAAATCCAAAAATATCGAAGTTGATTTCAAATAAATTTATTAAAATTTGACACTTCCAACAATAATTTTTTTCACAATCCAAAAAATTGAAGTAATTTTCATCTAAATTTACTCAAATATACATCCTACAAAAAAAATACTCACACAAAATCCAAAATAATCGAAGTTGGTTTCAAATAAATTTATTAATATTTGACACTTCCAACTAAAATTTTTTTCACAATCCAAAAAATTGATGTTATTTTCATCTAAATTTACTCAAATATAGATCCTACAACAAAAATACTCAACAAAATCCAAAGAAATCGGTGTTGGTTTCAAATAAATTTATTAAAATTTGACTCTTCCAACTAAAATTTTTATCACAATCCAAAAAATTGAAGTTATTTTCTTCTAAATTTACTCAAATATATATCCTACAACAAAAATACTCAACAAAATAAAAAAAAATCGATGTTGGTCTCAAATAAAGTTATTAAACTTTGACACTTCCAACTAAAAATTTTTTCACTATCCAAAAAATTGTCGTTATTTTCATCTAAATTTACTCAAATATAGATCCTACAACAAAAATACTCAACAAATTCCAAAATAATCGAAGTTGATTTCAAATAAATTTATTAAAATTTGACACTTCCAACTAATTTTTGTTTCGCAATCCTAAAAATTGAAGTTATTTTCAACTAAATATACTCAAATATAGATTCTACAACAAAAATACTCAACAAAATCCAAAATAATCGATGTTGGTTTCAAATAAATTTATTAAAATTTGACACTTCCAACTAAAATTTTTTTCACAATCCAAAAAATTTATGTTATTTTCATCTAAATTTACTCAAATATAGATCCTACAACAAAAATACTCAACAAAATCCAAAAAAATCGATGTTGGTCTCAAATAAATTTATTAAACTTTGACACTTCCAACTAAAAATTTTTTCACAATCCTAAAAATTTAAGTTATTTTCATCTAAATTTACTCAAATATAGATCCTACAACAAAAATACTCAACAAATTCCAAAATAATCGAAGTTGATTTCAAATAAATTTATTAAAATTTGACACTTCCAACTAATTTTTTTTCGCAATCCTAAAAATTGAAGTTATTTTCAACTAAATATACTCAAATATAGATTCTACAACAAAAATACTCAACAAAATCCAAAATAATCGATGTTGGTCTCAAATAAATTTATTAAACTTTGACACTTCCAACTAAAAATTTTTTCACAATCCTAAAAATTTAAGTTATTTTCATCTAAATTTACTCAAATATAGATCCTACAATAAAAATACTCAACAAATTCCAAAATAATCGAAGTTGATTTCAAATAAATTTATTAAAATTTGACACTTCCAACTAATTTTTTTTTCGCAATCCTAAAAATGGATGTTATTTTCATCTAAATTTACTCAAATATAGATCCTACAACAAAAATACTCAACAAAATCCAAAAAAATCGGTGTTGGTTTCAAATAAATTTATTAAAATTTGACTCTTCCAACTAAAATTTTTATCACAATCCAAAAAATTGAAGTTATTTTCATCTAAATTTACTCAAATATAGATCCTACAACAAAAATACTCAACAAAATCCAAAATAATCGAAGTTGGTTTCAAATAAATTTATTAAAATTTGACACTTCCAACTAAATTTTTTTTCACAATCCAAAAAATTGGAGATATTTTCGTCTAAATTTACTCAAATATGCATCCTACAACACAAATACTCAACAAAATCCACAAAAATCGAAGTTGATTTCAAATAAATTTATTAAAATTTGACACTTCCAACTAATTTTTGTTTCGCAATCCTAAAAATTGAAGTTATTTTCATCTAAATATACTCAAATATAGATTCTACAACAAAAATACTCAACAAAATCCAAAATAATCGAAGTTGGTTTCAAATAAATTTATTAAAATTTGACACTTCCAACTAAAATTTTTTTCACAATCCTAAAAATTGAAGTTATTTTCATCTAAATTTACTCAAATATAGATCCTACAACAAAAATACCCAACAAAATATAAAAAAATCGAAGTTGGTTTCAAATAAATTTATTAAAATTTTACACTTCCATGTATATTTTTTTTTCACAATCCAAAAAATTGTCGTTATTTTCATCTAAATTTACTCAAATATACATCCTACAAGAAAAATACTCAACAAAATCCAAAATAATCGAAGTTGGTTTCAAATAAATTTATTAACATTTGACACTTCCAACTAAATTTTTTTTCGCAATCCAAAAAATTGTCGTTATTTTCATCTAAATTTACTCAAATATAAATCCTACAACAAAAATACTCAACAAAATCCAAAATAATCGAAGTTGATTTCAAATAAATTTATTAAAATTTGACACTTCCAACTATAATTTTTTTCACAATCCAAAAAATTGAAGTTATTTTCATCTAAATTTACTCAAATATAGATCCTACAACAAAAATACTCGACAAAATCCAAAAAAATCGAAGTTGGTTTCAAATAAATTTATTAAAATTTGACACTTTCAACTAAATTTTTTTTCGCAATCCTAAAAATTGAATTTATTTTCATCCAAATTTACTCAAATATAGATCCTACAACAAAAATACTCAACAAAATCCAAATAATCGAAGTTGGTTTCAAATAAATTTATTAATTTTTGACACTTCCAACTAAAATTTTTATCACAATCCTAAAAATTGAAGTTATTTTCATCTAAATTTACTGAAATATAGATCCTACAACAAAAATACTCAACAAAATCCACAAAAATCGAAGTAGGTCTCAAATAAATTTATTAAAATTTTACACTTCCATGTAAATTATTTTTCACAATCCAAAAAATTGTCGTTATTTTCATCTAAATTTACCCAAATATACATCCCACAACAAAAATACTCGACAAAATCCAAAAAAATCGAAGTTGATTTCAAATAAATTTATTAAAATTTGACACTTCCAACTAAATTTTTTTCGCAATCCTAAAAATTGAAGTTATTTTCATCAAAATTTACTCAAATATACATCCTACAAAAAAATACTCAACAAAATCCAAAAAAATCGATGTTGGTCTCAAATAAATTTATTAAACTTTGACACTTCCAACTATAATTTTTTTCACAATCCAAAAAATTGAAGATAATTTCATCTAAATTTACTGAAATATGCATCCAGAACAAAAATACTCAACAAAATCCACAAAAATCGAAGTAGGTCTCAAATAAATTTATTAAAATTTTACACTTCCATGTAAATTTTTTTTCACAATCCAAAAAATTGTCGTTATTTTCATCTAAATTTACTCAAATATAGATCCTACAATAAAAATACTCAACAAATTCCAAAATAATCGAAGTTGATTTCAAATAAATTTATTAAAATTTGACACTTCCAACTAATTTTTTTTCTCGCAATCCTAAAAATGGATGTTATTTTCATCTAAATTTACTCAAATATAGATCCTACAACAAAAATACTCAACAAAATCCAAAAAAATCGGTGTTGGTTTCAAATAAATTTATTAAAATTTGACTCTTCCAACTAAAATTTTTATCACAATCCAAAAAATTGAAGTTATTTTCATCTAAATTTACTCAAATATAGATCCTACAACAAAAATACTCAACAAAATCCAAAATAATCGAAGTTGGTCTCAAATAAATTTATTAAAATTTGACACTTCCAACTAAATTTTTTCACAATCCACAAAATTGTCGTTATTTTCATCTAAATTTACTCAAATATACATCCCACAACAAAAATACTCGACAAAATCCAAAAAAATCGAACTTGATTTCAAATAAATTTATTAAAATTTGACACTTCCAACTAAATTTTTTTCGCAATCCTAAAAATTGAAGTTATTTTCATCTAAATTTACTCAAATATAGATCCTACAACAAAAATACTCAACAAAATCCAAAATAATCGAAGTTGGTTTCAAATAAATTTATTAAAATTTGACACTTCCAACTAAATTTTTTTTCACAATCCAAAAAATTGGAGATATTTTCGTCTAAATTTACTCAAATATGCATCCTACAACACAAATACTCAACAAAATCCACAAAAATCGAAGTTGATTTCAAATAAATTTATTAAAATTTGACACTTCCAACTAATTTTTGTTTCGCAATCCTAAAAATTGAAGTTATTTTCATCTAAATATACTCAAATATAGATTCTACAACAAAAATACTCAACAAAATCCAAAATAATCGAAGTTGGTTTCAAATAAATTTATTAAAATTTGACACTTCCAACTAAAATTTTTTTCACAATCCTAAAAATTGAAGTTATTTTCATCTAAATTTACTCAAATATAGATCCTACAACAAAAATACCCAACAAAATATAAAAAAATCGAAGTTGGTTTCAAATAAATTTATTAAAATTTTACACTTCCATGTATATTTTTTTTTCACAATCCAAAAAATTGTCGTTATTTTCATCTAAATTTACTCAAATATACATCCTACAAGAAAAATACTCAACAAAATCCAAAATAATCGAAGTTGGTTTCAAATAAATTTATTAACATTTGACACTTCCAACTAAATTTTTTTTCGCAATCCAAAAAATTGTCGTTATTTTCATCTAAATTTACTCAAATATAAATCCTACAACAAAAATACTCAACAAAATCCAAAATAATCGAAGTTGATTTCAAATAAATTTATTAAAATTTGACACTTCCAACTATAATTTTTTTCACAATCCAAAAAATTGAAGTTATTTTCATCTAAATTTACTCAAATATAGATCCTACAACAAAAATACTCGACAAAATCCAAAAAAATCGAAGTTGGTTTCAAATAAATTTATTAAAATTTGACACTTTCAACTAAATTTTTTTTCGCAATCCTAAAAATTGAATTTATTTTCATCCAAATTTACTCAAATATAGATCCTACAACAAAAATACTCAACAAAATCCAAATAATCGAAGTTGGTTTCAAATAAATTTATTAATTTTTGACACTTCCAACTAAAATTTTTATCACAATCCTAAAAATTGAAGTTATTTTCATCTAAATTTACTGAAATATAGATCCTACAACAAAAATACTCAACAAAATCCACAAAAATCGAAGTAGGTCTCAAATAAATTTATTAAAATTTTACACTTCCATGTAAATTATTTTTCACAATCCAAAAAATTGTCGTTATTTTCATCTAAATTTACCCAAATATACATCCCACAACAAAAATACTCGACAAAATCCAAAAAAATCGAAGTTGATTTCAAATAAATTTATTAAAATTTGACACTTCCAACTAAATTTTTTTCGCAATCCTAAAAATTGAAGTTATTTTCATCAAAATTTACTCAAATATACATCCTACAAAAAAATACTCAACAAAATCCAAAAAAATCGATGTTGGTCTCAAATAAATTTATTAAACTTTGACACTTCCAACTATAATTTTTTTCACAATCCAAAAAATTGAAGATAATATCATCTAAATTTACTGAAATATGCATCCTACAACAAAAATACTCAACAAAATCCCCAAAAATCGAAGTAGGTCTCAAATAAATTTATTAAAATTTTACACTTCCATGTAAATTTTTTTTCACAATCCAAAAAATTGTCGTTATTTTCATCTAAATTTACTCAAATATACATCCTACATCAAAAATACTCGACCAAATCCAAAAATATCGAAGTTGATTTCAAATAAATTTATTAAAATTTGACACTTCCATCTATAATTTTTTTCACAATCCAAAAAAATTAAGTTATTTTCATCTTAATTTACTCAAATATACATCCTACAAAAAAATACTCAACAAAATCCAAAAAAATCGATGTTGGTCTCAAATAAATTTATTAAACTTTGACACTTCCAACTAAAAATTTTTTCACAATCCTAAAAATTTAAGTTATTTTCATCTAAATTTACTCAAATATAGATCCTACAATAAAAATACTCAACAAATTCCAAAATAATCGAAGTTGATTTCAAATAAATTTATTAAAATTTGACACTTCCAACTAAATTTTTTTTTCGCAATCCTAAAAATTGAATTTATTTTCATCCAAATTTACTCAAATATAGATCCTATAACAAAAATACTCAACAAAATCCAAATAATCGATGTTGGTTTCAAATAAATTTATTAATTTTTGACACTTCCAACTAAAATTTTTATCACAATCCTAAAAATTGAAGTTATTTTCATCTAAATTTACTGAAATATAGATCCTACAACAAAAATACCCAACAAAATAAAAAAAAATCGAAGTTGGTTTCAAATAAATTTATTAAAATTTTACACTTCCATGTATATTTTTTTTTCACAATCCAAAAAATTGTCGTTATTTTCATCTAAATTTACTCAAATATACATCCTACAAGAAAAATACTCAACAAAATCCAAAAAAATCGAAGTTGGTCTCAAATAAATTTATTAACATTTGACACTTCCAACTAAATTTTTTTCGCAATCCTAAAAATTGAAGTTATTTTCATCTAAATTTACTCAAATATACATCCTACAAAAAAATACTCAACAAAATCCAAAAAAATCGATGTTGGTCTCAAATAAATTTATTAAACTTTGACACTTCCAACTATAATTTTTTTCACAATCCAAAAAATTGAAGATAATTTCATCTAAATTTACTGAAATATGCATCCTACAACAAAAATACTCAACAAAATCCCCAAAAATCGAAGTAGGTCTCAAATAAATTTATTAAAATTTTACACTTCCATGTAAATTTTTTTTCACAATCCAAAAAATTGTCGTTATTTTCATCTAAATTTACTCAAATATACATCCTACATCAAAAATACTCGACCAAATCCAAAAATATCGAAGTTGATTTCAAATAAATTTATTAAAATTTGACACTTCCATCTATAATTTTTTTCACAATCCAAAAAAATTAAGTTATTTTCATCTTAATTTACTCAAATATACATCCTACAAAAAAATACTCAACAAAATCCAAAAAAATCGATGTTGGTCTCAAATAAATTTATTAAACTTTGACACTTCCAACTAAAAATTTTTTCACAATCCTAAAAATTTAAGTTATTTTCATCTAAATTTACTCAAATATAGATCCTACAATAAAAATACTCAACAAATTCCAAAATAATCGAAGTTGATTTCAAATAAATTTATTAAAATTTGACACTTCCAACTAATTTTTTTTTCGCAATCCTAAAAATGGATGTTATTTTCATCTAAATTTACTCAAATATAGATCCTACAACAAAAATACTCAACAAAATCCAAAAAAATCGGTGTTGGTTTCAAATAAATTTATTAAAATTTGACTCTTCCAACTAAAATTTTTATCACAATCCAAAAAATTGAAGTTATTTTCATCTAAATTTACTCAAATATAGATCCTACAACAAAAATACTCAACAAAATCCAAAATAATCGAAGTTGGTTTCAAATAAATTTATTAAAATTTGACACTTCCAACTAAATTTTTTTTCACAATCCAAAAAATTGGAGATATTTTCGTCTAAATTTACTCAAATATGCATCCTACAACACAAATACTCAACAAAATCCACAAAAATCGAAGTTGATTTCAAATAAATTTATTAAAATTTGACACTTCCAACTAATTTTTGTTTCGCAATCCTAAAAATTGAAGTTATTTTCATCTAAATATACTCAAATATAGATTCTACAACAAAAATACTCAACAAAATCCAAAATAATCGAAGTTGGTTTCAAATAAATTTATTAAAATTTGACACTTCCAACTAAATTTTTTTTCACAATCCTAAAAATTGAAGTTATTTTCATCTAAATTTACTCAAATATAGATCCTACAACATAAATACCCAACAAAATAAAAAAAAATCGAAGTTGGTTTCAAATAAATTTATTAAAATTTTACACTTCCATGTACATTTTTTTTTCACAATCCAAAAAATTGTCGTTATTTTCATCTAAATTTACTCAAATATACATCCTACAAGAAAAATACTCAACAAAATCCAAAATAATCGAAGTTGGTTTCAAATAAATTTATTAACATTTGACACTTCCAACTAAATTTTTTTTCGCAATCCAAAAAATTGTCGTTATTTTCATCTAAATTTACTCAAATATAAATCCTACAACAAAAATACTCAACAAAATCCAAAATAATCGAAGTTGATTTCAAATAAATTTATTAAAATTTGACTCTTCCAACTATAATTTTTTCACAATCCAAAAAATTGAAGATAATTTCATCTAAATTTACTCAAATATGCATCCTACAAGAAAAATACTCAACAAAATCCAAACAAATCGAAGTTGGTCTCAAATAAATTTATTAAAATTTGACACTTCCAACTAAATTTTTTCACAATCCACAAAATTGTCGTTATTTTCATCTAAATTTACTCAAATATACATCCCACAACAAAAATACTCGACAAAATCCAAAAAAAATCGAACTTGATTTCAAATAAATTTATTAAAATTTGACACTTCCAACTAAATTTTTTTCGCAATCCTAAAAATTGAAGTTATTTTCATCAAAATTTACTCAAATATACATCCTACAAAAAAATACTCAACAAAATCCAAAAAAATCGATGTTGGTCTCAAATAAATTTATTAAACTTTGACACTTCCAACTATAATTTTTTTCACAATCCAAAAAATTGAAGATAATTTCATCTAAATTTACTGAAATATGCATCCAGAACAAAAATACTCAACAAAATCCACAAAAATCGAAGTAGGTCTCAAATAAATTTATTAAAATTTTACACTTCCATGTAAATTATTTTTCACAATCCAAAAAATTGTCGTTATTTTCATCTAAATTTACTCAAATATAGATCCTACAACAAAAATACTCAACAAAATCCAAAATAATCGAAGTTGATTTCAAATAAATTTATTAAAATTTGACACTTCCAACTATAATTTTTTTCACAATCCAAAAAATTGAAGATAATTTCATCTAAATTTACTGAAATATGCATCCTACAACAAAAATACTCAACAAAATCCCCAAAAATCGAAGTAGGTCTCAAATAAATTTATTAAAATTTTACACTTCCATGTAAATTTTTTTTCACAATCCAAAAAATTGTCGTTATTTTCATCTAAATTTACTCAAATATACATCCTACAACAAAAATACTCGACCAAATCCAAAAATATCGAAGTTGATTTCAAATAAATTTATTAAAATTTGACACTTCCAACAATAATTTTTTTCACAATCCAAAAAATTGAAGTAATTTTCATCTAAATTTACTCAAATATACATCCTACAAAAAAAATACTCACACAAAATCCAAAATAATCGAAGTTGGTTTCAAATAAATTTATTAATATTTGACACTTCCAACTAAAATTTTTTTCACAATCCAAAAAATTGATGTTATTTTCATCTAAATTTACTCAAATATAGATCCTACAACAAAAATACTCAACAAAATCCAAAGAAATCGGTGTTGGTTTCAAATAAATTTATTAAAATTTGACTCTTCCAACTAAAATTTTTATCACAATCCAAAAAATTGAAGTTATTTTCTTCTAAATTTACTCAAATATATATCCTACAACAAAAATACTCAACAAAATAAAAAAAAATCGATGTTGGTCTCAAATAAAGTTATTAAACTTTGACACTTCCAACTAAAAATTTTTTCACTATCCAAAAAATTGTCGTTATTTTCATCTAAATTTACTCAAATATAGATCCTACAACAAAAATACTCAACAAATTCCAAAATAATCGAAGTTGATTTCAAATAAATTTATTAAAATTTGACACTTCCAACTAATTTTTGTTTCGCAATCCTAAAAATTGAAGTTATTTTCAACTAAATATACTCAAATATAGATTCTACAACAAAAATACTCAACAAAATCCAAAATAATCGAAGTTGGTTTCAAATAAATTTATTAAAATTTGACACTTCCAACTAAAATTTTTTTCACAATCCAAAAAATTTATGTTATTTTCATCTAAATTTACTCAAATATAGATCCTACAACAAAAATACTCAACAAAATCCAAAACAATCGATGTTGGTCTCAAATAAATTTATTAAACTTTGACACTTCCAACTAAAAATTTTTTCACAATCCTAAAAATTTAAGTTATTTTCATCTAAATTTACTCAAATATAGATCCTACAACAAAAATACTCAACAAATTCCAAAATAATCGAAGTTGATTTCACATAAATTTATTAAAATTTGACACTTCCAACTAATTTTTTTTCGCAATCCTAAAAATTGAAGTTATTTTCATCTAAATTTACTCAAATATAGATCCTACAACAAAAATACTCAACAAAATCCAAAGAAATCGGTGATGGTTTCAAATAAATTTATTAAAATTTGACTCTTCCAACTAAAATTTTTATCACAATCCAAAAAATTGAAGTTATTTTCATCTAAATTTACTCAAATATAGATCCTACAACAAAAATACCCAACAAAATAAAAAAAAATCGAAGTTGGTTTCAAATAAATTTATTAAAATTTTACACTTCCATGTATATTTTTTTTTCACAATCCAAAAAATTGTCGTTATTTTCATCTAAATTTACTCAAATATACATCCTACAAGAAAAATACTCAACAAAATCCAAAATAATCGAAGTTGGTTTCAAATAAATTTATTAACATTTGACACTTCCAACTAAATTTTTTTTCGCAATCCAAAAAATTGTCGTTATTTTCATCTAAATTTACTCAAATATAAATCCTACAACAAAAATACTCAACAAAATCCAAAATAATCGAAGTTGATTTCAAATAAATATATTAAAATTTGACTCTTCCAACTATAATTTTTTCACAATCCAAAAAATTGAAGATAATTTAATCTAAATTTACTCAAATATAGATCCTACAACAAAAATACCCAACAAAATAAAAAAAAATCGAAGTTGGTTTCAAATAAATTTATTAAAATTTTACACTTCCATGTATATTTTTTTTTCACAATCCAAAAAATTGTCGTTATTTTCATCTAAATTTACTCAAATATACATCCTACAAGAAAAATACTCAACAAAATCCAAAATAATCGAAGTTGGTTTCAAATAAATTTATTAACATTTGACACTTCCAACTAAATTTTTTTTCGCAATCCAAAAAATTGTCGTTATTTTCATCTAAATTTACTCAAATATAAATCCTACAACAAAAATACTCAACAAAATCCAAAATAATCGAAGTTGATTTCAAATAAATATATTAAAATTTGACTCTTCCAACTATAATTTTTTCACAATCCAAAAAATTGAAGATAATTTAATCTAAATTTACTCAAATATACATCCTACAAGAAAAATACTCAACAAAATCCAAAATAATCGAAGTTGGTTTCAAATAAATTTATTAACATTTGACACTTCCAACTAAATTTTTTTCGCAATCCTAAAAATTGAAGTTATTTTCATCTAAATTTACTCAAATATACATCCTACAAAAAAATACTCAACAAAATCCAAAAAAATCGATGTTGGTCTCAAATAAATTTATTAAACTTTGACACTTCCAACTGTTATTTTTTTCACAATCCAAAAAATTGAAGATAATTTGATCTAAATTTACTGAAATATGCATCCTACAACAAAAATACTCAACAAAATCCACAAAAATCGAAGTAGGTCTCAAATAAATTTATTAAAATTTTACACTTCCATGTAAATTATTTTTCACAATCCAAAAAATTGTCGTTATTTTCATCCAAATTTACCCAAATATACATCCCACAACAAAAATACTCGACAAAATCCAAAAAAATCGAAGTTGATTTCAATTAAATTTATTAAAATTTGACACTTCCAACTAAATTTTTTTCGCAATCCTAAAAATTGAAGTTATTTTCATCTAAATTTACTCAAATATACATCCTACAAAAAAATACTCAACAAAATCCAAAAAAATCGATGTTGGTCTCAAATAAATTTATTAAACTTTGACACTTCCAACTATAATTTTTTTCACAATCCAAAAAATTGAAGATAATTTGATCTAAATTTACTGAAATATGCATCCTACAACAAAAATACTCAACAAAATCCACAAAAATCGAAGTAGGTCTCAAATAAATTTATTAAAATTTTACACTTCCATGTAAATTATTTTTCACAATCCAAAAAATTGTCGTTATTTTCATCTAAATTTACCCAAATATACATCCTACAACAAAAATACTCGACCATATCCAAAAATATCGAAGTTGATTTCAAATAAATTTATTAAAATTTGACACTTCCAACTATAATTTTTTTCACAATCCAAAAAATTGAAGTTATTTTCATCTAAATTTACTCAAATATACATCCTACAAAAAAATACTCAACAAAATCCAAAAAAATCGATGTTGGTCTCAAATAAATTTATTAAACTTTGACACTTCCAACTAAAAATTTTTTCACAATCCTAAAAATTTAAGTTATTTTCATCTAAATTTACTCAAATATAGATCCTACAACAAAAATACTCTACAAAATCCAAAATAATCGAAGTTGATTTCAAATAAATTTATTAAAATTTGACACTTCCAACTATAATTTTTTTCACAATCCAAAAAATTGAAGTTATTTGCATCTAAATTTACTCAAATATACATCCTACAAGAAAAATACTCAACAAAATCCAAAAAAATCGAAGTTGGTCTCAAATAAATTTATTAAAATTTGACACTTCCAACTAAATTTTTTCACAATCCAAAAAATTGTCGTTATTTTCATCTAAATTTACTCAAATATACATGCCACAACAAAAATACTCGACAAAATCCAAAAAAATCGAAGTTGATTTCAAATAAATTTATTAAAATTTGACACTTCCAACTAAATTTTTTTCGCAATCCTAAAAATTGAAGTTATTTTCATCAAAATTTACTCAAATATACATCCTACAAAAAAATACTCAACAAAATCCAAAAAAATCGATGTTGGTCTCAAATAAATTTATTAAACTTAGACACTTCCAACTATAATTTTTTTCACAATCCAAAAAATTGAAGATAATTTCATCTAAATTTACTAAAATATGCATCCTACAACAAAAATACTCAACAAAATCCACAAAAATCGAAGTAGGTCTCAAATAAATTTATTAAAATTTTACACTTCCATGTAAATTATTTTTCACAATCCAAAAAATTGTCGTTATTTTCATCTAAATTTACTCAAATATAGATCCTACAACAAAAATACTCGTCAAAATCCAAAAAAATCGATGTTGGTCTCAAATAAATTTATTAAACTTTGACACTTCCAACTAAAAATTTTTTCACAATCCTAAAAATTTAAGTTATTTTCATCTAAATTTACTCAAATATAGATCCTACAACAAAAATACTCAACAAATTCCAAAATAATCGAAGTTGATTTCAAATAAATTTATTAAAATTTGACACTTCCAACTAATTTTTTTTTCGCAATCCTAAAAATTGAAGTTATTTTCATCTAAATTTACTCAAATATAGATCCTACAACAAAAATACTCAACAAAATCCAAAATAATCGAAGTTGGTTTCAAATAAATTTATTAAAATTTGACACTTCCAACTAAAATTTTTTTCACAACACAAAAAATTGATGTTATTTTCATCTAAATTTACTCAAATATAGATCCTACAACAAAAATACTCAACAAAATCCAAAAAAATCGGTGTTGGTTTCAAATAAATTTATTAAAATTTGACTCTTCCAACTAAAATTTTTTTCACAATCCAAAAAATTGAAGTTATTTTCATCTAAATTTACTCAAATATAGATCCTACAACAAAAATACTCGACAAAATCCAAAAAAATCGAAGTAGGTCTCAAATAAATTTATTAAAATTTTACACTTCCATGTAAATTATTTTTCACAATCCAAAAAATTGTCGTTATTTTCATCTAAATTTACTCAAATATAGATCCTACAACAAAAATACTCAACAAAATCCAAAATAATCGAAGTTGATTTCAAATAAATTTATTAAAATTTGACACTTCCAACTATAATTTTTTTCACAATCCAAAAAATTGGAGATATTTTCGTCTAAATTTACTCAAATATGCATCCTACAACACAAATACTCAACAAAATCCACAAAAATCGAAGTTGATTTCAAATAAATTTATTAAAATTTGACACTTCCAACTAATTTTTGTTTCGCAATCCTAAAAATTGAAGTTATTTTCATCTAAATATACTCAAATATAGATTCTACAACAAAAATACTCAACAAAATCCAAAATAATCGAAGTTGGTTTCAAATAAATTTATTAAAATTTGACACTTCCAACTAAATTTTTTTTCACAATCCTAAAAATTGAAGTTATTTTCATCTAAATTTACTCAAATATAGATCCTACAACAAAAATACCCAACAAAATAAAAAAAAATCGAAGTTGGTTTCAAATAAATTTATTACAATTTTACACTTCCATGTATATTTTTTTTTCACAATCCAAAAAATTGTCGTTATTTTCATCTAAATTTACTCAAATATAAATCCTACAACAAAAATACTCTACAAAATCCAAAATAATCGAAGTTGGTCTCAAATAAATTTATTAAAATTTGACACTTCCAACTAAATTTTTTCACAATCCAAAAAATTGTCGTTATTTTCATCTAAATTTACTCAAATATACATCCCACAACAAAAATACTCGACAAAATCCAAAAAAATCGAAGTTGATTTCAAATAAATTTATTAAAATTTGACACTTCCAACTAAATTTTTTTCGCAATCCTCAAAATTGAAGTTATTTTCATCAAAATTTACTCAAATATACATCCTACAAAAAAATACTCAACAAAATACAAAAAAATCGATGTTGGTCTCAAATAAATTTATTAAACTTTGACACTTCCAACTATAATTTTTTTCACAATCCAAAAAATTGAAGATAATTTCATCTAAATTTACTGAAATATGCATCCTACAACAAAAATACTCAACAAAATCCACAAAAATCGAAGTAGGTCTCAAATAAATTTATTAAAATTTTACACTTCCAACTAATTTTTTTTTCGCAATCCTAAAAATTGAAGTTATTTTCATCTAAATTTACTCAAATATAGATCCTACAACAAAAATACTCAACAAAATCCAAAATAATCGAAGTTGGTTTCAAATAAATTTATTAAAATTTGACACTTCCAACTAAAATTTCTTTCACAATCCAAAAAATTGATGTTATTTTCATCTAAATTTACTCAAATATAGATCCTACAACAAAAATACTCAACAAAATCCAAAGAAATCGGTGTTGGTTTCAAATAAATTTATTAAAATTTGACTCTTCCAACTAAAATTTTTATCACAATCCAAAAAATTGAAGTTATTTTCATCTAAATTTACTCAAATATAGATCCTACAACAAAAATACCCAACAAAATAAAAAAAAATCGAAGTTGGTTTCAAATAAATTTATTAAAATTTTACACTTCCATGTATATTTTTTTTTCACAATCCAAAAAATTGTCGTTATTTTCATCTAAATTTACTCAAATATACATCCTACAAGAAAAATACTCAACAAAATCCAAAATAATCGAAGTTGGTTTCAAATAAATTTATTAACATTTGACACTTCCAACTAAATTTTTTTTCGCAATCCAAAAAATTGTCGTTATTTTCATCTAAATTTACTCAAATATAAATCCTACAACAAAAATACTCGACAAAATCCAAAAAAATCGAAGTTGATTTCAAATAAATTTATTAAAATTTGACACTTCCAACTAAATTTTTTTCGCAATCCTAAAAATTGAAGTTATTTTCATCAAAATTTACTCAAATATACATCCTACAAAAAAATACTCAACAAAATCCAAAAAAATCGATGTTGGTCTCAAATAAATTTATTAAACTTTGACACTTCCAACTATAATTTTTTTCACAATCCAAAAAATTGAAGATAATTTCATCTAAATTTACTGAAATATGCATCCTACAACAAAAATACTCAACAAAATCCACAAAAATCGAAGTAGGTCTCAAATAAATTTATTAAAATTTTACACTTCCATGTAAATTATTTTTCACAATCCAAAAAATTGTCGTTATTTTCATCTAAATTTACTCAAATATAGATCCTACAACAAAAATACTCATCAAAATCCAAAATAATCGAAGTTGATTTCAAATAAATTTATTAAAATTTGACACTTCCAACTATAATTTTTTTCACAATCCAAAAAATTGAAGATAATTTCATCTAAATTTACTGAAATATGCATCCTACAACAAAAATACTCAACAAAATCCCCAAAAATCGAAGTAGGTCTCAAATAAATTTATTAAAATTTTACACTTCCATGTAAATTTTTTTTCACAATCCAAAAAATTGTCGTTATTTTCATCTAAATTTACTCAAATATACATCCTACAACAAAAATACTCGACCAAATCCAAAAATATCGAAGTTGATTTCAAATAAATTTATTAAAATTTGACACTTCCAACAATAATTTTTTTCACAATCCAAAAAATTGAAGTAATTTTCATCTAAATTTACTCAAATATACATCCTACAAAAAAAATTCTCACACAAAATCCAAAACAATCGAAGTTGGTTTCAAATAAATTTATTAAAATTTGACACTTCCAACTAAAAATTTTTTCACAATCCAAAAAATTGATGTTATTTTCATCTAAATTTACACAAATATAGATCCTACAACAAAAATACTCAACAAAATCCAAAGAAATCGGTGTTGGTTTCAAATAAATTTATTAAAATTTGACTCTTCCAACTAAAATTTTTATCACAATCCAAAAAATTGAAGTTATTTTCATCTAAATTTACTCAAATATAGATCCTACAACAAAAATACCCAACAAAATAAAAAAAAATCGAAGTTGGTTTCAAATAAATTTATTAAAATTTTACACTTCCATGTATATTTTTTTTTCACAATCCAAAAAATTGTCGTTATTTTCATCTAAATTTACTCAAATATACATCCTACAAGAAAAATCCTCAACAAAATCCAAAATAATCGAAGTTGGTTTCAAATAAATTTATTAACATTTGACACTTCCAACTAAATTTTTTTTCGCAATCCAAAAAATTGTCGTTATTTTCATCTAAATTTACTCAAATATAAATCCTACAACAAAAATACTCGACAAAATCCAAAAAAATCGAAGTTGATTTCAAATAAATTTATTAAAATTTGACACTTCCCACTAAATTTTTTTCGCAATCCTAAAAATTGAAGTTATTTTCATCAAAATTTACTCAAATATACATCCTACAAAAAAATACTCAACAAAATCCAAAAAAATCGATGTTGGTCTCAAATAAATTTATTAAACTTTGACACTTCCAACTATAATTTTTTTCACAATCCAAAAAATTGAAGATAATTTCATCTAAATTTACTGAAATATGCATCCTACAACAAAAATACTCAACAAAATCCACAAAAATCGAAGTAGGTCTCAAATAAATTTATTAAAATTTTACACTTCCATGTAAATTATTTTTCACAATCCAAAAAATTGTCGTTATTTTCATCTAAATTTACTCAAATATAGATCCTACAACAAAAATACTCATCAAAATCCAAAATAATCGAAGTTGATTTCAAATAAATTTATTAAAATTTGACACTTCCAACTATAATTTTTTTCACAATCCAAAAAATTGAAGATAATTTCATCTAAATTTACTGAAATATGCATCCTACAACAAAAATACTCAACAAAATCCCCAAAAATCGAAGTAGGTCTCAAATAAATTTATTAAAATTTTACACTTCCATGTAAATTTTTTTTCACAATCCAAAAAATTGTCGTTATTTTCATCTAAATTTACTCAAATATACATCCTACAACAAAAATACTCGACCAAATCCAAAAATATCGAAGTTGATTTCAAATAAATTTATTAAAATTTGACACTTCCAACAATAATTTTTTTCACAATCCAAAAAATTGAAGTAATTTTCATCTAAATTTACTCAAATATACATCCTACAAAAAAAATTCTCACACAAAATCCAAAACAATCGAAGTTGGTTTCAAATAAATTTATTAAAATTTGACACTTCCAACTAAAAATTTTTTCACAATCCAAAAAATTGATGTTATTTTCATCTAAATTTACTCAAATATAGATCCTACAACAAAAATACTCAACAAAATCCAAAGAAATCGGTGTTGGTTTCAAATAAATTTATTAAAATTTTACTCTTCCAACTAAAATTTTTATCACAATCCAAAAAATTGAAGTTATTTTCATCTAAATTTACTCAAATATATATCCTACAACAAAAATACTCAACAAAATAAAAAAAAATCGATGTTGGTCTCAAATAAAGTTATTAAACTTTGACACTTCCAACTAAAAATTTTTTCACTATCCAAAAAATTATCGTTATTTTCATCTAAATTTACTCAAATATAGATCCTACAACAAAAATACTCAACAAATTCCAAAATAATCGAAGTTGATTTCAAATAAATTTATTAAAATTTGACACTTCCAACTAATTTTTGTTTCGCAATCCTAAAAATTGAAGTTATTTTCAACTAAATATACTCAAATATACATCCCACAACAAAAATACTCGACAAAATCCAAAAAAATCGAAGTTGATTTCAAATAAATTTATTAAAATTTGACACTTCCAACTAAATTTTTTTCGCAATCCTAAAAATTGAAGTTATTTTCATCAAAAATTACTCAAATATACATCCTACAAAAAAATACTCAACAAAATCCAAAAAAATCGATGTTGGTCTCAAATAAATTTATTAAACTTTGACACTTCCAACTATAATTTTTTTCACAATCCAAAAAATTGAAGATAATTTCATCTAAATTTACTGAAATATGCATCCTACAACAAAAATACTCAACAAAATCCACAAAAATCGAAGTAGGTCTCAAATAAATTTATTAAAATTTTACACTTCCATGTAAATTATTTTTCACAATCCAAAAAATTGTCGTTATTTTCATCTAAATTTACTCAAATATAGATCCTACAACAAAAATACTCATCAAAATCCAAAATAATCGAAGTTGATTTCAAATAAATTTATTAAAATTTGACACTTCCAACTATAATTTTTTTCACAATCCAAAAAATTGAAGATAATTTCATCTAAATTTACTGAAATATGCATCCTACAACAAAAATACTCAACAAAATCCCCAAAAATCGAAGTAGGTCTCAAATAAATTTATTAAAATTTTACACTTCCATGTAAATTTTTTTTCACTATCCAAAAAATTGTCGTTATTTTCATCTAAATTTACTCAAATATAGATCCTACAACAAAAATACTCAACAAATTCCAAAATAATCGAAGTTGATTTCAAATAAATTTATTAAAATTTGACACTTCCAACTAATTTTTGTTTCGCAATCCTAAAAATTGAAGTTATTTTCAACTAAATATACTCAAATATAGATTCTACAACAAAAATACTCAACAAAATCCAAAATAATCGAAGTTGGTTTCAAATAAATTTATTAAAATTTGACACTTCCAACTAAAATTTTTTTCACAATCCAAAAAATTTATGTTATTTTCATCTAAATTTACTCAAATATAGATCCTACAACAAAAATACTCAACAAAATAAAAAAAAATCGGTGTTGGTTTCAAATAAATTTATTAAAATTTGACTCTTCCAACTAAAATTTTTATCACAATCCAAAAAATTGAAGTTATTTTCATCTAAATTTACTCAAATATACATCCTACAACAAAAATACTCAACAAAATAAAAAAAAATCGATGTTGGTCTCAAGTAAAATTATTAAACTTTGACACTTCCAACTAAAAATTTTTTCACTATCCAAAAAATTGTCGTTATTTTCATGTAAATTTACTCAAATATAGATCCTACAACAAAAATACTCTACAAAAACCAAAATAATCGAAGTTGATTTCAAATAAATTTATTAAAATTTGACACTTCCAACTATAATTTTTTTTACAATCCAAAAAATTGAAGATAATTTCATCTAAATTTACTGAAATATGCATCCTACAACAAAAATACTCAACAAAATCCACAAAAATCGAAGTAGGTCTCAAATAAATTTATTAAAATTTCACACTTCCATGTAAATTATTTTTCACAATCCAAAAAATTGTCGTTATTTTCATCTAAATTTACTCAAATATACATCCTACAACAAAAATACTTGACCAAATCCAAAAATATCGAAGTTGATTTCAAATAAATTTATTAAAATTTGACACTTCCAACTATAATTTTTTTCACAATCCAAAAAATTGATGTTATTTTCATCTAAATTTACTCAAATATAGATCCTACAACAAAAATACTCAACAAAATCCAAAATAATCGAAGTTGGTTTCAAATAAATTTATTAAAATTTGACACTTCCAACTAAAATTTTTTTCACAATCCAAAAAATTGATGTTATTTTCATCTAAATTTACTCAAACATAGATCCTACAACAAAAATACTCAACAAAATCCAAAGAAATCGGTGTTGGTTTCAAATAAATTTATTAAAATTTGACTCTTCCAACTAAAATTTTTATCACAATCCAAAAAATTGAAGTTATTTTCATCTAAATTTACTCAAATATAGATCCTACAACAAAAATACCCAACAAAATAAAAAAAAATCGAAGTTGGTTTCAAATAAATTTATTAAAATTTTACACTTCCATGTATATTTTTTTTTCACAATCCAAAAAATTGTCGTTATTTTCATCTAAATTTACTCAAATATACATCCTACAAGAAAAATCCTCAACAAAATCCAAAATAATCGAAGTTGGTTTCAAATAAATTTATTAACATTTGACACTTCCAACTAAATTTTTTTTCGCAATCCAAAAAATTGTCGTTATTTTCATCTAAATTTACTCAAATATAAATCCTACAACAAAAATACTCGACAAAATCCAAAAAAATCGAAGTTGATTTCAAATAAATTTATTAAAATTTGACACTTCCAACTAAATTTTTTTCGCAATCCTAAAAATTGAAGTTATTTTCATCAAAATTTACTCAAATATACATCCTACAAAAAAATACTCAACAAAATCCAAAAAAATCGATGTTGGTCTCAAATAAATTTATTAAACTTTGACACTTCCAACTATAATTTTTTTCACAATCCAAAAAATTGAAGATAATTTCATCTAAATTTACTGAAATATGCATCCTACAACAAAAATACTCAACAAAATCCACAAAAATCGAAGTAGGTCTCAAATAAATTTATTAAAATTTTACACTTCCATGTAAATTATTTTTCACAATCCAAAAAATTGTCGTTATTTTCATCTAAATTTACTCAAATATAGATCCTACAACAAAAATACTCATCAAAATCCAAAATAATCGAAGTTGATTTCAAATAAATTTATTAAAATTTGACACTTCCAACTATAATTTTTTTCACAATCCAAAAAATTGAAGATAATTTCATCTAAATTTACTGAAATATGCATCCTACAACAAAAATACTCAACAAAATCCCCAAAAATCGAAGTAGGTCTCAAATAAATTTATTAAAATTTTACACTTCCATGTAAATTTTTTTTCACAATCCAAAAAATTGTCGTTATTTTCATCTAAATTTACTCAAATATACATCCTACAACAAAAATACTCGACCAAATCCAAAAATATCGAAGTTGATTTCAAATAAATTTATTAAAATTTGACACTTCCAACAATAATTTTTTTCACAATCCAAAAAATTGAAGTAATTTTCATCTAAATTTACTCAAATATACATCCTACAAAAAAAATTCTCACACAAAATCCAAAACAATCGAAGTTGGTTTCAAATAAATTTATTAAAATTTGACACTTCCAACTAAAAATTTTTTCACAATCCAAAAAATTGATGTTATTTTCATCTAAATTTACTCAAATATAGATCCTACAACAAAAATACTCAACAAAATCCAAAGAAATCGGTGTTGGTTTCAAATAAATTTATTAAAATTTGACTCTTCCAACTAAAATTTTTATCACAATCCAAAAAATTGAAGTTATTTTCATCTAAATTTACTCAAATATATATCCTACAACAAAAATACTCAACAAAATAAAAAAAAATCGATGTTGGTCTCAAATAAAGTTATTAAACTTTGACACTTCCAACTAAAAATTTTTTCACTATCCAAAAAATTATCGTTATTTTCATCTAAATTTACTCAAATATAGATCCTACAACAAAAATACTCAACAAATTCCAAAATAATCGAAGTTGATTTCAAATAAATTTATTAAAATTTGACACTTCCAACTAATTTTTGTTTCGCAATCCTAAAAATTGAAGTTATTTTCAACTAAATATACTCAAATATACATCCCACAACAAAAATACTCGACAAAATCCAAAAAAATCGAAGTTGATTTCAAATAAATTTATTAAAATTTGACACTTCCAACTAAATTTTTTTCGCAATCCTAAAAATTGAAGTTATTTTCATCAAAATTTACTCAAATATACATCCTACAAAAAAATACTCAACAAAATCCAAAAAAATCGATGTTGGTCTCAAATAAATTTATTAAACTTTGACACTTCCAACTATAATTTTTTTCACAATCCAAAAAATTGAAGATAATTTCATCTAAATTTACTGAAATATGCATCCTACAACAAAAATACTCAACAAAATCCACAAAAATCGAAGTAGGTCTCAAATAAATTTATTAAAATTTTACACTTCCATGTAAATTATTTTTCACAATCCAAAAAATTGTCGTTATTTTCATCTAAATTTACTCAAATATAGATCCTACAACAAAAATACTCATCAAAATCCAAAATAATCGAAGTTGATTTCAAATAAATTTATTAAAATTTGACACTTCCAACTATAATTTTTTTCACAATCCAAAAAATTGAAGATAATTTCATCTAAATTTACTGAAATATGCATCCTACAACAAAAATACTCAACAAAATCCCCAAAAATCGAAGTAGGTCTCAAATAAATTTATTAAAATTTTACACTTCCATGTAAATTTTTTTTCACTATCCAAAAAATTGTCGTTATTTTCATCTAAATTTACTCAAATATAGATCCTACAACAAAAATACTCAACAAATTCCAAAATAATCGAAGTTGATTTCAAATAAATTTATTAAAATTTGACACTTCCAACTAATTTTTGTTTCGCAATCCTAAAAATTGAAGTTATTTTCAACTAAATATACTCAAATATAGATTCTACAACAAAAATACTCAACAAAATCCAAAATAATCGAAGTTGGTTTCAAATAAATTTATTAAAATTTGACACTTCCAACTAAAATTTTTTTCACAATCCAAAAAATTTATGTTATTTTCATCTAAATTTACTCAAATATAGATCCTACAACAAAAATACTCAACAAAATAAAAAAAAATCGGTGTTGGTTTCAAATAAATTTATTAAAATTTGACTCTTCCAACTAAAATTTTTATCACAATCCAAAAAATTGAAGTTATTTTCATCTAAATTTACTCAAATATACATCCTACAACAAAAATACTCAACAAAATAAAAAAAAATCGATGTTGGTCTCAAGTAAAATTATTAAACTTTGACACTTCCAACTAAAAATTTTTTCACTATCCAAAAAATTGTCGTTATTTTCATGTAAATTTACTCAAATATAGATCCTACAACAAAAATACTCTACAAAAACCAAAATAATCGAAGTTGATTTCAAATAAATTTATTAAAATTTGACACTTCCAACTATAATTTTTTTTACAATCCAAAAAATTGAAGATAATTTCATCTAAATTTACTGAAATATGCATCCTACAACAAAAATACTCAACAAAATCCACAAAAATCGAAGTAGGTCTCAAATAAATTTATTAAAATTTCACACTTCCATGTAAATTATTTTTCACAATCCAAAAAATTGTCGTTATTTTCATCTAAATTTACTCAAATATACATCCTACAACAAAAATACTTGACCAAATCCAAAAATATCGAAGTTGATTTCAAATAAATTTATTAAAATTTGACACTTCCAACTATAATTTTTTTCACAATCCAAAAAATTGATGTTATTTTCATCTAAATTTACTCAAATATAGATCCTACAACAAAAATACTCAACAAAATCCAAAATAATCGAAGTTGGTTTCAAATAAATTTATTAAAATTTGACACTTCCAACTAAAATTTTTTTCACAATCCAAAAAATTGATGTTATTTTCATCTAAATTTACTCAAACATAGATCCTACAACAAAAATACTCAACAAAATCCAAAGAAATCGGTGTTGGTTTCAAATAAATTTATTAAAATTTGACTCTTCCAACTAAAATTTTTATCACAATCCAAAAAATTGAAGTTATTTTCATCTAAATTTACTCAAATATAGATCCTACAACAAAAATACCCAACAAAATAAAAAAAAATCGAAGTTGGTTTCAAATAAATTTATTAAAATTTTACACTTCCATGTATATTTTTTTTTCACAATCCAAAAAATTGTCGTTATTTTCATCTAAATTTACTCAAATATACATCCTACAAAAAATACTCAACAAAATCCAAAAAAATCGATGTTGGTCTCAAATAAATTTATTAAACTTTGACACTTCCAACTATAATTTTTTTCACAATCCAAAAAATTGAAGATAATTTGATCTAAATTTACTGAAATATGCATCCTACAACAAAAATACTCAACAAAATCCACAAAAATCGAAGTAGGTCTCAAATAAATTTATTAAAATTTTACACTTCCATGTAAATTATTTTTCACAATCCAAAAAATTGTCGTTATTTTCATCTAAATTTACCCAAATATACATCCTACAACAAAAATACGCGACCATATCCAAAAATATCGAAGTTGATTTCAAATAAATTTATTAAAATTTGACACTTCCAACTATAATTTTTTTCACAATCCAAAAAATTGAAGTTATTTTCATCTAAATTTACTCAAATATACATCCTACAAAAAAAAATACTCAACAAAATCCAAAAAAATCGATGTTGGTCTCAAATAAATTTATTAAACTTTGACACTTCCAACTAAAAATTTTTTCACAATCCTAAAAATTTAAGTTATTTTCATTTAAATTTACTCAAATATAGATCCTACAACAAAAATACTCTACAAAATCCAAAATAATCGAAGTTGATTTCAAATAAATTTATTAACATTTGACACTTCCAACTATAATTTTTTTCACAATCCAAAAAATTGAAGATATTTTCATCTAAATTTACTCAAATATACATCCTACAAAAAAATACTCAACAAAATCCAAAAAAATCGATGTTGGTCTCAAATAAATTTATTAAACTTTGACACTTCCAACTAAAAATTTTTTCACAATCCTAAAAATTGAAGTTATTTCCATCTAAATTTACTCAAATATACATCCTACAACAAAAATACCCGACAAAATCCAAAAATATCGACGTATATTTCAAATATATTTATTAAAATTTGACACTTCCAACTAAATTTTTTTTCACAATCCAAAAAATTGGAGATATTTTCATCTAAATTTACTCAAATATGCATCCTACAAAGAAAATACTCAACAAAATCCAAAAAAATCGAAGTTGATTTCAAATAAATTGATTAAAATTTGACACTTCCAACTATAATTTTTTTCACAATCCAAAAAATTGAAGTTATTTTCATCTAAATTTACTCAAATATAGATCCTACAACAAAAATACTCAACAAAATCCAAAATAATTGAAGTTGGCTCAAATAAATTTATTAAAATTTGACACTTCCGACTAAAATTTTTTTCACGATCCTAAAAATTGAATTTATTTTCATCTAAATTTACTCAAATATAGATCCTACAACAAAAATACTCAACAAAATAAAAAAAAATCGATGTTGGTCTCAAATAAAGTTATTAAACTTTGACACTTCCAACTAAAAATTTTTTCACTATCCAAAAAATTATCGTTATTTTCATCTAAATTTACTCAAATATAGATCCTACAACAAAAATACTCAACAAATTCCAAAATAATCGAAGTTGATTTCAAATAAATTTATTAAAATTTGACACTTCCAACTAATTTTTGTTTCGCAATCCTAAAAATTGAAGTTATTTTCAACTAAATATACTCAAATATACATCCCACAACAAAAATACTCGACAAAATCCAAAAAAATCGAAGTTGATTTCAAATAAATTTATTAAAATTTGACACTTCCAACTAAATTTTTTTCGCAATCCTAAAAATTGAAGTTATTTTCATCAAAATTTACTCAAATATACATCCTACAAAAAAATACTCAACAAAATCCAAAAAAATCGATGTTGGTCTCAAATAAATTTATTAAACTTTGACACTTCCAACTATAATTTTTTTCACAATCCAAAAAATTGAAGATAATTTCATCTAAATTTACTGAAATATGCATCCTACAACAAAAATACTCAACAAAATCCACAAAAATCGAAGTAGGTCTCAAATAAATTTATTAAAATTTTACACTTCCATGTAAATTATTTTTCACAATCCAAAAAATTGTCGTTATTTTCATCTAAATTTACTCAAATATAGATCCTACAACAAAAATACTCATCAAAATCCAAAATAATCGAAGTTGATTTCAAATAAATTTATTAAAATTTGACACTTCCAACTATAATTTTTTTCACAATCCAAAAAATTGAAGATAATTTCATCTAAATTTACTGAAATATGCATCCTACAACAAAAATACTCAACAAAATCCCCAAAAATCGAAGTAGGTCTCAAATAAATTTATTAAAATTTTACACTTCCATGTAAATTTTTTTTCACTATCCAAAAAATTGTCGTTATTTTCATCTAAATTTACTCAAATATAGATCCTACAACAAAAATACTCAACAAATTCCAAAATAATCGAAGTTGATTTCAAATAAATTTATTAAAATTTGACACTTCCAACTAATTTTTGTTTCGCAATCCTAAAAATTGAAGTTATTTTCAACTAAATATACTCAAATATAGATTCTACAACAAAAATACTCAACAAAATCCAAAATAATCGAAGTTGGTTTCAAATAAATTTATTAAAATTTGACACTTCCAACTAAAATTTTTTTCACAATCCAAAAAATTTATGTTATTTTCATCTAAATTTACTCAAATATAGATCCTACAACAAAAATACTCAACAAAATAAAAAAAAATCGGTGTTGGTTTCAAATAAATTTATTAAAATTTGACTCTTCCAACTAAAATTTTTATCACAATCCAAAAAATTGAAGTTATTTTCATCTAAATTTACTCAAATATACATCCTACAACAAAAATACTCAACAAAATAAAAAAAAATCGATGTTGGTCTCAAGTAAAATTATTAAACTTTGACACTTCCAACTAAAAATTTTTTCACTATCCAAAAAATTGTCGTTATTTTCATGTAAATTTACTCAAATATAGATCCTACAACAAAAATACTCTACAAAAACCAAAATAATCGAAGTTGATTTCAAATAAATTTATTAAAATTTGACACTTCCAACTATAATTTTTTTTACAATCCAAAAAATTGAAGATAATTTCATCTAAATTTACTGAAATATGCATCCTACAACAAAAATACTCAACAAAATCCACAAAAATCGAAGTAGGTCTCAAATAAATTTATTAAAATTTCACACTTCCATGTAAATTATTTTTCACAATCCAAAAAATTGTCGTTATTTTCATCTAAATTTACTCAAATATACATCCTACAACAAAAATACTTGACCAAATCCAAAAATATCGAAGTTGATTTCAAATAAATTTATTAAAATTTGACACTTCCAACTATAATTTTTTTCACAATCCAAAAAATTGATGTTATTTTCATCTAAATTTACTCAAATATAGATCCTACAACAAAAATACTCAACAAAATCCAAAATAATCGAAGTTGGTTTCAAATAAATTTATTAAAATTTGACACTTCCAACTAAAATTTTTTTCACAATCCAAAAAATTGATGTTATTTTCATCTAAATTTACTCAAACATAGATCCTACAACAAAAATACTCAACAAAATCCAAAGAAATCGGTGTTGGTTTCAAATAAATTTATTAAAATTTGACTCTTCCAACTAAAATTTTTATCACAATCCAAAAAATTGAAGTTATTTTCATCTAAATTTACTCAAATATAGATCCTACAACAAAAATACCCAACAAAATAAAAAAAAATCGAAGTTGGTTTCAAATAAATTTATTAAAATTTTACACTTCCATGTATATTTTTTTTTCACAATCCAAAAAATTGTCGTTATTTTCATCTAAATTTACTCAAATATACATCCTACAAAAAATACTCAACAAAATCCAAAAAAATCGATGTTGGTCTCAAATAAATTTATTAAACTTTGACACTTCCAACTATAATTTTTTTCACAATCCAAAAAATTGAAGATAATTTGATCTAAATTTACTGAAATATGCATCCTACAACAAAAATACTCAACAAAATCCACAAAAATCGAAGTAGGTCTCAAATAAATTTATTAAAATTTTACACTTCCATGTAAATTATTTTTCACAATCCAAAAAATTGTCGTTATTTTCATCTAAATTTACCCAAATATACATCCTACAACAAAAATACGCGACCATATCCAAAAATATCGAAGTTGATTTCAAATAAATTTATTAAAATTTGACACTTCCAACTATAATTTTTTTCACAATCCAAAAAATTGAAGTTATTTTCATCTAAATTTACTCAAATATACATCCTACAAAAAAAAATACTCAACAAAATCCAAAAAAATCGATGTTGGTCTCAAATAAATTTATTAAACTTTGACACTTCCAACTAAAAATTTTTTCACAATCCTAAAAATTTAAGTTATTTTCATTTAAATTTACTCAAATATAGATCCTACAACAAAAATACTCTACAAAATCCAAAATAATCGAAGTTGATTTCAAATAAATTTATTAACATTTGACACTTCCAACTATAATTTTTTTCACAATCCAAAAAATTGAAGATATTTTCATCTAAATTTACTCAAATATACATCCTACAAAAAAATACTCAACAAAATCCAAAAAAATCGATGTTGGTCTCAAATAAATTTATTAAACTTTGACACTTCCAACTAAAAATTTTTTCACAATCCTAAAAATTGAAGTTATTTCCATCTAAATTTACTCAAATATACATCCTACAACAAAAATACCCGACAAAATCCAAAAATATCGACGTATATTTCAAATATATTTATTAAAATTTGACACTTCCAACTAAATTTTTTTTCACAATCCAAAAAATTGGAGATATTTTCATCTAAATTTACTCAAATATGCATCCTACAAAGAAAATACTCAACAAAATCCAAAAAAATCGAAGTTGATTTCAAATAAATTGATTAAAATTTGACACTTCCAACTATAATTTTTTTCACAATCCAAAAAATTGAAGTTATTTTCATCTAAATTTACTCAAATATAGATCCTACAACAAAAATACTCAACAAAATCCAAAATAATTGAAGTTGGCTCAAATAAATTTATTAAAATTTGACACTTCCGACTAAAATTTTTTTCACGATCCTAAAAATTGAATTTATTTTCATCTAAATTTACTCAAATATAGATCCTACAAAAAAATACTCAACAAAATCCAAAAAAATCGAAGTTGGTTTCAAATAAATTTATTAAAATTTGACACCTCCAACTAAAATTTTTTTCACAATCCTAAAAATTGAAGTTATTTTCATGTAAATTTACTCAAATATAGATCCTACCACAAAAATACTCAACAAATTCCAAAATAATCGAAGTTGATTTCAAATGAATTTATTAAAATTTACCACTTCCAACTAATTTTTTTTCACAATCCAAAAAATTGAAGATAATTTCATCTAAATTTACTCAAATATACATCCTACAACAAAAATACTCAACAAAATCCACAAAAATAGAAGTTGGCTCAAATAAATTTATTAAACTTTGACTCTTCCAACTAAAATTTTTTTCACAATCCTAAAAGTTGAAGTTATTTTCATCTAAATTTACTCAAATATAGATCCTACAACAAAAATACTCAACAAAATCCAAAATAATTGAAGTTGGCTCAAATAAATTTATTAAAATTTGACACTTCCGACTAAAATTTTTTTCACGATCCTAAAAATTGAATTTATTTTCATCTAAATTTACTCAAATATAGATCCTACAAAAAAATACTCAACAAAATCCAAAAAAATCGAAGTTGGTTTCAAATAAATTTATTAAAATTTGACACCTCCAACTAAAATTTTTTTCACAATCCTAAAAATTGAAGTTATTTTCATGTAAATTTACTCAAATATAGATCCTACCACAAAAATACTCAACAAATTCCAAAATAATCGAAGTTGATTTCAAATGAATTTATTAAAATTTACCACTTCCAACTAATTTTTTTTCACAATCCAAAAAATTGAAGATAATTTCATCTAAATTTACTCAAATATACATCCTACAACAAAAATACTCAACAAAATCCACAAAAATAGAAGTTGGCTCAAATAAATTTATTAAACTTTGACTCTTCCAACTAAAATTTTTTTCACAATCCTAAAAGTTGAAGTTATTTTCATCTAAATTTACTCAAATATAGATCCTACAACAAAAATACTCGACAAAATCCAAAAAAATCGAAGTTGGTCTCAAATAAATTTATTAAAATTTTACACTTCCATGTAAATTTTTTTTCACAATCCAAAAAATTGTCCTTATTTTAATCTAAATTTACTCAAATATAGATCCTACAACAAAAATACTCAACAAAATCCAAAGAAATCGGTGTTGGTTTCAAATAAATTTATTAAAATTTGACTCTTCCAACTAAAATTTTTATCACAATCCAAAAAATTGAAGTTATTTTCATCTAAATTTACTCAAATATATATCCTACAACAAAAATACTCAACAAAATAAAAAAAAATCGATGTTGGTCTCAAATAAAGTTATTAAACTTTGACACTTCCAACTAAAAATTTTTTCACTATCCAAAAAATTGTCGTTATTTTCATCTAAATTTACTCAAATATAGATCCTACAACAAAAATACTCAACAAATTCCAAAATAATCGAAGTTGATTTCAAATAAATTTATTAAAATTTGACACTTCCAACTAATTTTTGTTTCGCAATCCTAAAAATTGAAGTTATTTTCAACTAAATATACTCAAATATAGATTCTACAACAAAAATACTCAACAAAATCCAAAATAATCGAAGTTGGTTTCAAATAAATTTATTAAAATTTGACACTTCCAACTAAAATTTTTTTCACAATCCAAAAAATTTATGTTATTTTCATCTAAATTTACTCAAATATAGATCCTACAACAAAAATACTCAACAAAATAAAAAAAAATCGGTGTTGGTTTCAAATAAATTTATTAAAATTTGACTCTTCCAACTAAAATTTTTATCACAATCCAAAAAATTTAAGTTATTTTCATCTAAATTTACTCAAATATACATCCTACAACAAAAATACTCAACAAAATAAAAAAAAATCGAAGTAGGTCTCAAGTAAAATTATTAAACTTTGACACTTCCAACTAAAAATTTTTTCACTATCCAAAAAATTGTCGTTATTTTCATGTAAATTTACTCAAATATAGATCCTACAACAAAAATACTCTACAAAATCCAAAATAATCGAAGTTGGTCTCAAATAAATTTATTAAAATTTGACACTTCCAACTAAATTTTTTCACAATCCAAAAAATTGTCGTTATTTTCATCTAAATTTACTCAAATATACATCCTACAACAAAAATACTTGACCAAATCCAAAAATATCGAAGTTGATTTCAAATAAATTTATTAAAATTTGACACTTCCAACTATAATTTTTTTCACAATCCAAAAAATTGAAGTTATTTTCATCTAAATTTACCCAAATATACATCCTACAAAAAAAAATAATCAACAAAATCCAAAAAAGTCGATGTTGGTCTCAAATAAATTTATTAAAATTTGACACTTCCAACTATAATTTTTTTCACAATCCAAAAAATTGAAGTTATTTTCATCTAAATTTACTCAAATATATATCCTACAACAAAAATACTCAACAAAATCCAAAATAATCGAAGTTGGTTTCAAATAAATTTATTAAAATTTGACACTTCCAACTAAAATTTTTTTCACAATCCAAAAAATTGATGTTATTTTCATCTAAATTTACTCAAATATAGATCCTACAACAAAAATACTCAACAAAATCCAAAGAAATCGGTGTTGGTTTCAAATAAATTTATTAAAATTTGACTCTTCCAACTAAAATTTTTATCACAATCCAAAAAATTGAAGTTATTTTCATCTAAATTTACTCAAATATACATCCTACAACAAAAATACCCGACAAAATCCAAAAATATCGACGTATATTTCAAATATATTTATTAAAATTTGACACTTCCAACTAAATTTTTTTCACAATCCTAAAAGTTGAAGTTATTTTCATCTAAATTTACTCAAATATAGATCCTACAACAAAAATACTCAACAAAATCCAAAATAATTGAAGTTGGCTCAAATAAATTTATTAAAATTTGACACTTCCGACTAAAATTTTTTTCACGATCCTAAAAATTGAATTTATTTTCATCTAAATTTACTCAAATATAGATCCTACAAAAAAATACTCAACAAAATCCAAAAAAATCGAAGTTGGTTTCAAATAAATTTATTAAAATTTGACACCTCCAACTAAAATTTTTTTCACAATCCTAAAAATTGAAGTTATTTTCATGTAAATTTACTCAAATATAGATCCTACCACAAAAATACTCAACAAATTCCAAAATAATCGAAGTTGATTTCAAATGAATTTATTAAAATTTACCACTTCCAACTAATTTTTTTTCACAATCCAAAAAATTGAAGATAATTTCATCTAAATTTACTCAAATATACATCCTACAACAAAAATACTCAACAAAATCCACAAAAATAGAAGTTGGCTCAAATAAATTTATTAAACTTTGACTCTTCCAACTAAAATTTTTTTCACAATCCTAAAAGTTGAAGTTATTTTCATCTAAATTTACTCAAATATAGATCCTACAACAAAAATACTCGACAAAATCCAAAAAAATCGAAGTTGGTTTCAAATAAATTTATTAAAATTTTACACTTCCATGTAAATTTTTTTTCACAATCCAAAAAATTGTCCTTATTTTAATCTAAATTTACTCAAATATAGATCCTACAACAAAAATACTCAACAAATTCCAAAAAAATCGAAGTTGATTTCAAATAAATTTATTAAAATTTGACACTTCCAACTAAATTTTTTTCGCAATCCTAAAAATTGAAGTTATTTTCATCAAAATTTACTCAAATATACATCCTACAAAAAAATACTCAACAAAATCCAAAAAAATCGATGTTGGTCTCAAATAAATTTATTAAACTTTGACACTTCCAACTATAATTTTTTTCACAATCCAAAAAATTGAAGATAATTTCATCTAAATTTACTGAAATATGCATCCTACAACAAAAATACTCAACAAAATCCACAAAAATCGAAGTAGGTCTCAAATAAATTTATTAAAATTTTACACTTCCATGTAAATTATTTTTCACAATCCATAAAATTGTCGTTATTTTCATCTAAATTTACTCAAATATAGATCCTACAACAAAAATACTCATCAAAATCCAAAATAATCGAAGTTGATTTCAAATAAATTTATTAAAATTTGACACTTCCAACTATAATTTTTTTCACAATCCAAAAAATTGAAGATAATTTCATCTAAATTTACTGAAATATGCATCCTACAACAAAAATACTCAACAAAATCCCCAAAAATCGAAGTAGGTCTCAAATAAATTTATTAAAATTTTACACTTCCATGTAAATTTTTTTTCACAATCCAAAAAATTGTCGTTATTTTCATCTAAATTTACTCAAATATACATCCTACAACAAAAATACTCGACCAAATCCAAAAATATCGAAGTTGATTTCAAATAAATTTATTAAAATTTGACACTTCCAACAATAATTTTTTTCACAATCCAAAAAATTGAAGTAATTTTCATCTAAATTTACTCAAATATACATCCTACAAAAAAAATACTCACACAAAATCCAAAACAATCGAAGTTGGTTTCAAATAAATTTATTAAAATTTGACACTTCCAACTAAAAATTTTTTCACAATCCAAAAAATTGATGTTATTTTCATCTAAATTTACTCAAATATAGATCCTACAACAAAAATACTCAACAAAATCCAAAGAAATCGGTGTTGGTTTCAAATAAATTTATTAAAATTTGACTCTTCCAACTAAAATTTTTATCACAATCCAAAAAATTGAAGTTATTTTCATCTAAATTTACTCAAATATATATCCTACAACAAAAATACTCAACAAAATAAAAAAAAATCGATGTTGGTCTCAAATAAAGTTATTAAACTTTGACACTTCCAACTAAAAATTTTTTCACTATCCAAAAAATTGTCGTTATTTTCATCTAAATTTACTCAAATATAGATCCTACAACAAAAATACTCAACAAATTCCAAAATAATCGAAGTTGATTTCAAATAAATTTATTAAAATTTGACACTTCCAACTAATTTTTGTTTCGCAATCCTAAAAATTGAAGTTATTTTCAACTAAATATACTCAAATATAGATTCTACAACAAAAATACTCAACAAAATCCAAAATAATCGAAGTTGGTTTCAAATAAATTTATTAAAATTTGACACTTCCAACTAAAATTTTTTTCACAATCCAAAAAATTTATGTTATTTTCATCTAAATTTACTCAAATATAGATCCTACAACAAAAATACTCAACAAAATAAAAAAAAATCGGTGTTGGTTTCAAATAAATTTATTAAAATTTGACTCTTCCAACTAAAATTTTTATCACAATCCAAAAAATTTAAGTTATTTTCATCTAAATTTACTCAAATATACATCCTACAACAAAAATACTCAACAAAATAAAAAAAAATCGAAGTAGGTCTCAAGTAAAATTATTAAACTTTGACACTTCCAACTAAAAATTTTTTCACTATCCAAAAAATTGTCGTTATTTTCATGTAAATTTACTCAAATATAGATCCTACAACAAAAATACTCTACAAAATCCAAAATAATCGAAGTTGGTCTCAAATAAATTTATTAAAATTTGACACTTCCAACTAAATTTTTTCACAATCCAAAAAATTGTCGTTATTTTCATCTAAATTTACTCAAATATACATCCTACAACAAAAATACTTGACCAAATCCAAAAATATCGAAGTTGATTTCAAATAAATTTATTAAAATTTGACACTTCCAACTATAATTTTTTTCACAATCCAAAAAATTGAAGTTATTTTCATCTAAATTTACCCAAATATACATCCTACAAAAAAAAATAATCAACAAAATCCAAAAAAGTCGATGTTGGTCTCAAATAAATTTATTAAAATTTGACACTTCCAACTATAATTTTTTTCACAATCCAAAAAATTGAAGTTATTTTCATCTAAATTTACTCAAATATATATCCTACAACAAAAATACTCAACAAAATCCAAAATAATCGAAGTTGGTTTCAAATAAATTTATTAAAATTTGACACTTCCAACTAAAATTTTTTTCACAATCCAAAAAATTGATGTTATTTTCATCTAAATTTACTCAAATATAGATCCTACAACAAAAATACTCAACAAAATCCAAAGAAATCGGTGTTGGTTTCAAATAAATTTATTAAAATTTGACTCTTCCAACTAAAATTTTTATCACAATCCAAAAAATTGAAGTTATTTTCATCTAAATTTACTCAAATATACATCCTACAACAAAAATACCCGACAAAATCCAAAAATATCGACGTATATTTCAAATATATTTATTAAAATTTGACACTTCCAACTAAATTTTTTTCACAATCCTAAAAGTTGAAGTTATTTTCATCTAAATTTACTCAAATATAGATCCTACAACAAAAATACTCAACAAAATCCAAAATAATTGAAGTTGGCTCAAATAAATTTATTAAAATTTGACACTTCCGACTAAAATTTTTTTCACGATCCTAAAAATTGAATTTATTTTCATCTAAATTTACTCAAATATAGATCCTACAAAAAAATACTCAACAAAATCCAAAAAAATCGAAGTTGGTTTCAAATAAATTTATTAAAATTTGACACCTCCAACTAAAATTTTTTTCACAATCCTAAAAATTGAAGTTATTTTCATGTAAATTTACTCAAATATAGATCCTACCACAAAAATACTCAACAAATTCCAAAATAATCGAAGTTGATTTCAAATGAATTTATTAAAATTTACCACTTCCAACTAATTTTTTTTCACAATCCAAAAAATTGAAGATAATTTCATCTAAATTTACTCAAATATACATCCTACAACAAAAATACTCAACAAAATCCACAAAAATAGAAGTTGGCTCAAATAAATTTATTAAACTTTGACTCTTCCAACTAAAATTTTTTTCACAATCCTAAAAGTTGAAGTTATTTTCATCTAAATTTACTCAAATATAGATCCTACAACAAAAATACTCGACAAAATCCAAAAAAATCGAAGTTGGTTTCAAATAAATTTATTAAAATTTTACACTTCCATGTAAATTTTTTTTCACAATCCAAAAAATTGTCCTTATTTTAATCTAAATTTACTCAAATATAGATCCTACAACAAAAATACTCAACAAATTCCAAAATAATCGAAGTTGATTTCAAATAAATTTATTAAAATTTGACACTTCCAACTAATTTTTTTTTCGCAATCCTAAAAATTGAAGTTATTTTCATCTAAATTTACTCAAATATACATCCTACAAAAAAAATACTCAACAAAATCCAAAAAAATCGATGTTGGTCTCAAATAAATTTATTAAACTTTGACACTTCCAACTAAAAATTTTTTCACAATCCTACAAATTTAAGTTATTTTCATCTAAATTTACTCAAATATAGATCCTACAACAAAAATACTCAACAAATTCCAAAATAATCGAAGTTGATTTCAAATAAATTTATTAAAATTTGACACTTCCAACTAATTTTTTTTTCGCAATCCTAAAAATTGAAGTTATTTTCATCTAAATTTACTCAAATATAGATCCTACAACAAAAATACTCGACAAAATCCAAAAAAATTGAAGTTGGTTTCAAATAAATTTATTAAAATTTGACACTTCCAACTAAAATTTTTATCACAATCCTAAAAATTGAAGTTATTTTCATCTAAATTTACTCAAATATAGATCCTACAACAAAAATACCCAACAAAATAAAAAAAAAATCGAAGTTGGTTTCAAATAAATTTATTAAAATTTTACACTTCCATGTATATTTTTTTTTCACAATCCAAAAAATTGTCGTTATTTTCATCTAAATTTACTCAAATATACATCCTACAAGAAAAATACTCAACAAAATCCAAAATAATCGAAGTTGGTTTCAAATAAATTTATTAACATTTAACACTTCCAACTTAATTTTTTTTCGCAATCCAAAAAATTGTCGTTATTTTCATCTAAATTTACTCAAATATAAATCCTACAACAAAAATACTCAACAAAATCCAAAATAATCGAAGTTGATTTCAAATAAATTTATTAAAATTTGACTCTTCCAACTATAATTTTTTCACAATCCAAAAAATTGAAGATAATTTCATCTAAATTTACTCAAATATGCATCCTACAAGAAAAATACTCAACAAAATCCAAAAAAATCGAAGTTGGTCTCAAATAAATTTATTAAAATTTGACACTTCCAACTAAATTTTTTCACAATCCAAAAAATTGTCGTTATTTTCATCTAAATTTACTCAAATATACATCCCACAACAAAAATACTCGACAAAATCCAAAAAAATCGAAGTTGATTTCAAATAAATTTATTAAAATTTGACACTTCCAACTAAATTTTTTTCGCAATCCTAAAAATTGAAGTTATTTTCATCAAAATTTACTCAAATATACATCCTACAAAAAAATACTCAACAAAATCCAAAAAAATCGATGTTGGTCTCAAATAAATTTATTAAACTTTGACACTTCCAACTATAATTTTTTTCACAATCCAAAAAATTGAAGATAATTTCATCTAAATTTACTGAAATATGCATCCTACAACAAAAATACTCAACAAAATCCACAAAAATCGAAGTAGGTCTCAAATAAATTTATTAAAATTTTACACTTCCATGTAAATTATTTTTCACAATCCATAAAATTGTCGTTATTTTCATCTAAATTTACTCAAATATAGATCCTACAACAAAAATACTCATCAAAATCCAAAATAATCGAAGTTGATTTCAAATAAATTTATTAAAATTTGACACTTCCAACTATAATTTTTTTCACAATCCAAAAAATTGAAGATAATTTCATCTAAATTTACTGAAATATGCATCCTACAACAAAAATACTCAACAAAATCCCCAAAAATCGAAGTAGGTCTCAAATAAATTTATTAAAATTTTACACTTCCATGTAAATTTTTTTTCACAATCCAAAAAATTGTCGTTATTTTCATCTAAATTTACTCAAATATACATCCTACAACAAAAATACTCGACCAAATCCAAAAATATCGAAGTTGATTTCAAATAAATTTATTAAAATTTGACACTTCCAACAATAATTTTTTTCACAATCCAAAAAATTGAAGTAATTTTCATCTAAATTTACTCAAATATACATCCTACAAAAAAAATACTCACACAAAATCCAAAACAATCGAAGTTGGTTTCAAATAAATTTATTAAAATTTGACACTTCCAACTAAAAATTTTTTCACAATCCAAAAAATTGATGTTATTTTCATCTAAATTTACTCAAATATAGATCCTACAACAAAAATACTCAACAAAATCCAAAGAAATCGGTGTTGGTTTCAAATAAATTTATTAAAATTTGACTCTTCCAACTAAAATTTTTATCACAATCCAAAAAATTGAATTTATTTTCATCTAAATTTACTCAAATATATATCCTACAACAAAAATACTCAACAAAATAAAAAAAAATCGATGTTGGTCTCAAATAAAGTTATTAAACTTTGACACTTCCAACTAAAAATTTTTTCACTATCCAAAAAATTGTCGTTATTTTCATCTAAATTTACTCAAATATAGATCCTACAACAAAAATACTCAACAAATTCCAAAATAATCGAAGTTGATTTCAAATAAATTTATTAAAATTTGACACTTCCAACTAATTTTTGTTTCGCAATCCTAAAAATTGAAGTTATTTTCAACTAAATATACTCAAATATAGATTCTACAACAAAAATACTCAACAAAATCCAAAATAATCGAAGTTGGTTTCAAATAAATTTATTAAAATTTGACACTTCCAACTAAAATTTTTTTCACAATCCAAAAAATTTATGTTATTTTCATCTAAATTTACTCAAATATAGATCCTACAACAAAAATACTCAACAAAATAAAAAAAAATCGGTGTTGGTTTCAAATAAATTTATTAAAATTTGACTCTTCCAACTAAAATTTTTATCACAATCCAAAAAATTTAAGTTATTTTCATCTAAATTTACTCAAATATACATCCTACAACAAAAATACTCAACAAAATAAAAAAAAATCGAAGTAGGTCTCAAGTAAAATTATTAAACTTTGACACTTCCAACTAAAAATTTTTTCACTATCCAAAAAATTGTCGTTATTTTCATGTAAATTTACTCAAATATAGATCCCACAACAAAAATACTCTACAAAATCCAAAATAATCGAAGTTGGTCTCAAATAAATTTATTAAAATTTGACACTTCCAACTAAATTTTTTCACAATCCAAAAAATTGTCGTTATTTTCATCTAAATTTACTCAAATATACATCCTACAACAAAAATACTTGACCAAATCCAAAAATATCGAAGTTGATTTCAAATAAATTTATTAAAATTTGACACTTCCAACTATAATTTTTTTCACAATCCAAAAAATTGAAGTTATTTTCATCTAAATTTACCCAAATATACATCCTACAAAAAAAAATAATCAACAAAATCCAAAAAAGTCGATGTTGGTCTCAAATAAATTTATTAAAATTTGACACTTCCAACTATAATTTTTTTCACAATCCAAAAAATTGAAGTTATTTTCATCTAAATTTACTCAAATATATATCCTACAACAAAAATACTCAACAAAATCCAAAATAATCGAAGTTGGTTTCAAATAAATTTATTAAAATTTGACACTTCCAACTAAAATTTTTTTCACAATCCAAAAAATTGATGTTATTTTCATCTAAATTTACTCAAATATAGATCCTACAACAAAAATACTCAACAAAATCCAAAGAAATCGGTGTTGGTTTCAAATAAATTTATTAAAATTTGACTCTTCCAACTAAAATTTTTATCACAATCCAAAAAATTGAAGTTATTTTCATCTAAATTTACTCAAATATAGATCCTACAACAAAAATACCCAACAAAATAAAAAAAAATCGAAGTTGGTTTCAAATAAATTTATTAAAATTTTACACTTCCATGTATATTTTTTTTTCACAATCCAAAAAATTGTCGTTATTTTCATCTAAATTTACTCAAATATACATCCTACAAAAAATACTCAACAAAATCCAAAAAAATCGATGTTGGTCTCAAATAAATTTATTAAACTTTGACACTTCCAACTATAATTTTTTTCACAATCCAAAAAATTGAAGATAATTTGATCTAAATTTACTGAAATATGCATCCTACAACAAAAATACTCAACAAAATCCACAAAAATCGAAGTAGGTCTCAAATAAATTTATTAAAATTTTACACTTCCATGTAAATTATTTTTCACAAACCAAAAAATTGTCGTTATTTTCATCTAAATTTACCCAAATATACATCCTACAACAAAAATACGCGACCATATCCAAAAATATCGAAGTTGATTTCAAATAAATTTATTAAAATTTGACACTTCCAACTATAATTTTTTTCACAATCCAAAAAATTGAAGTTATTTTCATCTAAATTTACTCAAATATACATCCTACAAAAAAAAAATACTCACAAAATCCAAAAAAATCGATGTTGGTCTCAAATAAATTTATTAAACTTTGACACTTCCAACTAAAAATTTTTTCACAATCCTAAAAATTTAAGTTATTTTCATCTAAATTTACTCAAATATAGATCCTACAACAAAAATACTCTACAAAATCCAAAATAATCGAAGTTGATTTCAAATAAATTTATTAACATTTGACACTTCCAACTATAATTTTTTTCACAATCCAAAAAATTGAAGTTATTTTCATCTAAATTTACTCAAATATACATCCTACAAAAAAATACTCAACAAAATCCAAAAAAATCGATGTTGGTCTCAAATAAATTTATTAAACTTTGACACTTCCAACTAAAAATTTTTTCACAATCCTAAAAATTTAAGTTATTTTTATCTAAATTTACTCAAATATAGATCCTACAACAAAAATACTCAACAAATTCCAAAATAATCGAAGTTGATTTCAAATAAATTTATTAAAATTTGACACTTCCAACTAATTTTTTTTTCGCAATCCTAAAAATTGAAGTTATTTTCATCTAAATTTACTCAAATATAGATCCTACAACAAAAATACTCAACAAATTCCAAAATAATCGAAGTTGATTTCAAATAAATTTATTAAAATTTGACACTTCCAACTAAATTTTTTTTCGCAATCCTAAATATTGAATTTATTTTCATCTAAATTTACTCAAATATAGATCCTACAACAAAAATACTCAACAAAATCCAAAAAAATCGAAGTTGGTTTCAAATAAATTTATTAAAATTTTACACTTCCATGTAATTTTTTTTTTCACAATCCAAAAAATTGACGTAATTTTCATCTAAATTTACTTAAATATAGATCCTACAACAAAAATACTCAACAAAATCTAAAATAATCGAAGTTGATTTCAAATAAATTTATTAAAATTTGACACCTCCAACTATAATTTTTTTCACAATCCAAAAAATTGTCGTCATTTTCATCTAAATTTACTCAAATATACATCCCACAACAAAAATACTCGACAAAATCCAAAAATATCGAAGTATATTTCAAATAAATTTATTAAAATTTGACACTTCCAACTAAATTTTTTTTCACAATCCAAAAAATTGGAGATATTTTCATCTAAATTTACTCAAATATGCATCCTACAACACAAATACTCAACAAAATCCACAAAAATCGAAGTTGATTTCAAAAAAATTTATTATAATTTGACACTTCCAACTAAATTTTTTTCGCAATCCTAAAAATTGAAGTTATTTTCATCTAAATTTACTCAAATATAGATCCTACAACAAAAATACTCAACAAAATCCACAAAAATCGAAGTTGGCTCAAATAAATTTATTAAACTTTGACACTTCCAACTAAAATTTTTTTCACAATCCTAAAAGTTGAAGTTATTTTCATCTAAATTTACTCAAATATAGATCCTACAACAAAAATACTCAACAAAATCCAAAAAAATCGATGTTGGTCTCAAATAAATTTATTAAACTTTGACACTTCCAACTAAAATTTTTTTCACAATCCTAAAAATTGAAGTTATTTCCATCTAAATTTACTCAAATATACATCCTACAACAAAAATACCCGACAAAATCCAAAAATATCGACGTATATTTCAAATATATTTATTAAAATTTGACACTTCCAACTAAATTTTTTTTCACAATCCAAAAAATTGGAGATATTTTCATCTAAATTTACTCAAATATGCATCCTACACCAAAAATACTCGACAAAATCCAAAAAAATCGAAGTTGGTTTCAAATAAATTTATTAAAATTTGACACTTCCAACTAAAATTTTTTTCACAATCCTAAAAATTGAAGTTGTTTCATCTAAATTTACTCAAATATAGATCCTACAAAAAAATACTCAACAAAATCCAAAAAAATCGAAGTTGGTTTCAAATAAATTTATTAAAATTTGACACCTCCAACTAAAATTTTTTTCACAATCCTAAAAATTGAAGTTATTTTCATGTAAATTTACTCAAATATAGATCCTACCACAAAAATACTCAACAAATTCCAAAATAATCGAAGTTGATTTCAAATGAATTTATTAAAATTTACCACTTCCAACTAATTTTTTTTCACAATCCAAAAAATTGAAGATAATTTCATCTAAATTTACTCAAATATACATCCTACAACAAAAATACTCAACAAAATCCACAAAAATAGAAGTTGGCTCAAATAAATTTATTAAACTTTGACTCTTCCAACTAAAATTTTTTTCACAATCCTAAAAGTTGAAGTTATTTTCATCTAAATTTACTCAAATATAGATCCTACAACAAAAATACTCTACAAAATCCAAAATAATCGAAGTTGATTTCAAATAAATTTATTAACATTTGACACTTCCAACTATAATTTTTTTCACAATCCAAAAAATTGAAGTTATTTTCATCTAAATTTACTCAAATATACATCCTACAAAAAAATACTCAACAAAATCCAAAAAAATCGATGTTGGTCTCAAATAAATTTATTAAACTTTGACACTTCCAACTAAAAATTTTTTCACAATCCTAAAAATTTAAGTTATTTTCATCTAAATTTACTCAAATATAGATCCTACAACAAAAATACTCAACAAATTCCAAAATAATCGAAGTTGATTTCAAATAAATTTATTAAAATTTGACACTTCCAACTAATTTTTTTTTCGCAATCCTAAAAATTGAAGTTATTTTCATCTAAATTTACTCAAATATAGATCCTACAACAAAAATACTCAACAAATTCCAAAATAATCGAAGTTGATTTCAAATAAATTTATTAAAATTTGACACTTCCAACTAAATTTTTTTTCGCAATCCTAAATATTGAATTTATTTTCATCTAAATTTACTCAAATATAGATCCTACAACAAAAATACTCAACAAAATCCAAAAAAATCGAAGTTGGTTTCAAATAAATTTATTAAATTTTTACACTTCCATGTAATTTTTTTTTTCACAATCCAAAAAATTGACGTAATTTTCATCTAAATTTACTTAAATATAGATCCTACAACAAAAATACTCAACAAAATCCACAAAAATCGAAGTTGGCTCAAATAAATTTATTAAACTTTGACACTTCCAACTAAAATTTTTTTCACAATCCTAAAAGTTGAAGTTATTTTCATCTAAATTTACTCAAATATAGATCCTACAACAAAAATACTCAACAAAATCCAAAAAAATCGATGTTGGTCTCAAATAAATTTATTAAACTTTGACACTTCCAACTAAAATTTTTTTCACAATCCTAAAAATTGAAGTTATTTCCATCTAAATTTACTCAAATATACATCCTACAACAAAAATACCCGACAAAATCCAAAAATATCGACGTATATTTCAAATATATTTATTAAAATTTGACACTTCCAACTAAATTTTTTTTCACAATCCAAAAAATTGGAGATATTTTCATCTAAATTTACTCAAATATGCATCCTACACCAAAAATACTCGACAAAATCCAAAAAAATCGAAGTTGGTTTCAAATAAATTTATTAAAATTTGACACTTCCAACTAAAATTTTTTTCACAATCCTAAAAATTGAAGTTGTTTCATCTAAATTTACTCAATAATAGATCCTACAAAAAAATACTCAACAAAATCCAAAAAAATCGAAGTTGGTTTCAAATAAATTTATTAAAATTTGACACCTCCAACTAAAATTTTTTTCACAATCCTAAAAATTGAAGTTATTTTCATGTAAATTTACTCAAATATAGATCCTACCACAAAAATACTCAACAAATTCCAAAATAATCGAAGTTGATTTCAAATGAATTTATTAAAATTTACCACTTCCAACTAATTTTTTTTCACAATCCAAAAAATTGAAGATAATTTCATCTAAATTTACTCAAATATACATCCTACAACAAAAATACTCAACAAAATCCACAAAAATAGAAGTTGGCTCAAATAAATTTATTAAACTTTGACTCTTCCAACTAAAATTTTTTTCACAATCCTAAAAGTTGAAGTTATTTTCATCTAAATTTACTCAAATATAGATCCTACAACAAAAATACTCGACAAAATCCAAAAAAATCGAAGTTGGTTTCAAATATATTTATTAAAATTTTACACTTCCATGTAAATTTTTTTTCACAATCCAAAAAATTGTCCTTATTTTAATCTAAATTTACTCAAATATAGATCCTACAACAAAAATACTCAACAAATTCCAAAATAATCGAAGTTGATTTCAAATAAATTTATTAAAATTTGACACTTCCAACTAATTTTTTTTTCGCAATCCTAAAAATTGAAGTTATTTTCATCTAAATTTACTCAAATATACATCCTACAAAAAAAATACTCAACAAAATCCAAAAAAATCGATGTTGGTCTCAAATAAATTTATTAAACTTTGACACTTCCAACTAAAAATTTTTTCACAACCCTACAAATATAAGTTATTTTCATCTAAATTTACTCAAATATAGATCCTACAACAAAAATACTCAACAAATTCCAAAATAATCGAAGTTGATTTCAAATAAATTTATTAAAATTTGACACTTCCAACTAATTTTTTTTTCGCAATCCTAAAAATTGAAGTTATTTTCATCTAAATTTACTCAAATATAGATCCTACATCAAAAATACTCGACAAAATCCAAAAAAATTGAGGTTGGTTTCAAATAAATTTATTAAAATTTGACACTTCCAACTAAAATTTTTTTCACAATCCAAAAAATTGATGTTATTTTCATCTAAATTTACTCAAATATAGATCCTACAACAAAAATACTCAACAAAATCCAAAAACGTCGAAGTTGGTTTCAAATAAATTAATTAAAATTTTACACTTCCATGTAATTTTTTTTTTCACAATCCAAAAAATTGTCGTAATTTTCATCTAAATTTACTCAAATATAGATCCTACAACTAAAATACTCTACAAAATCCAAAAAAATCGAAGTTGGTTTCAAATAAATTTATTAAAATTTTACACTTCCATGTAATTTTTTTTTCACAATCCAAAAAATTGTCGTAATTTTCATCTAAATTTACTCAAATATAGATCCTACAACAAAAATACTCAACAAAATCCTAAATAATCGAAGTTGGTTTCAAATAAATTTATTAAAATTTGACACTTCCAACTAAAATTTTTTTCACAATCCTAAAAATTGAAGTTATTTTCATCTAAATTTACTCAAATATAGATCCTACAACAAAAATACTCAAAAAATCCAAAATAATCGAAGTTGGCTCAAATAAATTTATTAAAATTTGACACTTCCGACTAAAATTTTTTTCACAATCCAAAAAATAGTCGTTATTTTCATCTAAATTTACTCAAATATAGATCCTACAACAAAAATACTCAACAAAATCCAAAAAATCGAAGTTGGTTTCAAATAAATTTATTAAAATTTTACACTTCCATGTAAATTTTTTTTTCACAATCCAAAAAATTGTCGTTATTTTCATCTAAATTTACTCAAATATACATCCTACAACAAAAATACTCGACAAAATCCAAAAATATCGAAGTATATTTCAAATAAATTTATTAAAATTTGACACTTCCAAATAAATTTTTTTTCACAATCCAAAAAATTTGAGATATTTTCATCTAAATTTACTCAAATATGCATCCTACAAAAAAAATACTCAACAAAAACCAAAATAATCGAAGTTGATTTCAAATTAATTTATTAAAATTTGACACTACCAACTATAATTTTTTTCACAATCCAAAAAATTGAAGTTATTTTCATCTAAATTTACTCAAATATGCATCCTACAACAAAAATACTCAACAAAATCCAAAAAAATCGATGTTGGTCTCAAATAAATTTATTAAACTTTGACACTTCCAACTAAAATTTTTTTCACAATCCAAAAAATTGAAGATATTTTCATCTAATTTTACCCAAATATGCATCCTACAACAAAAATACTCAACAAAATCCAAAAAAATCGATGTTGGTCTCAAATAAATTTATTAAACTTTGACACTTCCAACTAAAATTTTTTTCACAATCCTAAAAATTGAAGTTATTTTCATCTAAATTTACTCAAATATACATCCTACAACAAAAATACTCAACAAAATCCAAAATACTCGAAGTTGGTTTCAAATAAATATATTAAAATTTGACACCTCCATCTAAAATTTTTTTCACAATCCAAAAAATTGAAGATATTTTCATCTAAATTTACTCAAATATGCATCCTACAACAAAAATACTCAACAAAATCCACAAAAATCGAAGTAGGTCTCAAATAAATTTATTAAAATTTGACACTTCCAACTAAAATTTTTTTCACAATCCTAAAAATTGAAGTTATTTTCATCTAAATTTACTCAAATATACATCCTACAACAAAAATACTCGACAAAATCCAAAAATATCGAAGTATATTTCAAATAAATTTATTAAAATTTGACACTTCCAACTATAATTTTTTTCACAATCCAAAAAATTGAAGTTATTTTCATCTAAATTTACGCAAATATAGATCCTACAACAAAAATACTCAACAAAATCCAAAATAATCGAAGTTTGTTTCAAATTAATTTATTAAAATTTTACACTTCCATGTAAATTTTTTTTTCACAATCCAAAAAATTGTCGTTATTTTCATCTAAATTTACTCAAATATAGATCCTACAACAAAAATACTCGACAAAATCCAAAAATATCGAAGTATATTTCAAATAAATTTATTAAAATTTGACACTTCCAAATAAATTTTTTTTCACAATCCAAAAAATTTGAGATATTTTCATCTAAATTTACTCAAATATGCATCCTACAAAAAAAATACTCAACAAAAACCAAAATAATCGAAGTTGATTTCAAATTAATTTATTAAAATTTGACACTACCAACTATAATTTTTTTCACAATCCAAAAAATTGAAGTTATTTTCATCTAAATTTACTCAAATATGCATCCTACAACAAAAATACTCAACAAAATCCAAAAAAATCGATGTTGGTCTCAAATAAATTTATTAAACTTTGACACTTCCAACTAAAATTTTTTTCACAATCCAAAAAATTGAAGATATTTTCATCTAAATTTACTCAAATATGCATCCTACAACAAAAATACTCAACAAAATCCAAAAAAATAGATGTTGGTCTCAAATAAATTTATTAAACTTTGACACTTCCAACTAAAATTTTTTTCACAATCCTAAAAATTGAAGTTATTTTCATCTAAATTTACTCAAATATACATCCTACAACAAAAATACTCAACAAAATCCAAAATACTCGAAGTTGGTTTCAAATAAATATATTAAAATTTGACACCTCCATCTAAAATTTTTTTCACAATCCAAAAAATTGAAGATATTTTCATCTAAATTTACTCAAATATGCATCCTACAACAAAAATACTCAACAAAATCCACAAAAATCGAAGTAGGTCTCAAATAAATTTATTAAAATTTGACATTTCCAACTAAAATTTTTTTCCCAATCCAAACAATTGTCGTTATTTTCATCTAAATTTACTCAAATATACATCCTACAACAGAAATACTCGACAAAATAAAAAAAAATCGAAGTTGGTTTCAAATAAATTTATTAAACTTTGACACTTCCAACTATAATTCTTTTCATAATCCAAAAAATTGAAGTTATTTTCATCTAAATTTACACAAATATAGAACCTACAACAAAAATACTCAACAAAATCCAAAATATTCGAAGTTGGTTTCAAATAAATATATTAAAATTTGACACTTCCATCTAAAATTTTTTTCACAATCCAAAAAATTGAAGATATTTTCATCTAAATTTACTCAAATATGCATCCTACAACAAAAATACTCAACAAAATCCAAAAAAATCGATGTTGGTCTCAAATAAATTTATTAAACTTTGACACTTCCAACTAAAATTTTTTTCACAATCCTAAAAATTGAAGTTATTTTCATCTAAATTTACTCAAATATACATCCTACAACAAAAATACTCGACAAAATCCAAAAATATCGAAGTATATTTCAAATAAATTTATTAAAATTTGACACTTCCAACTATAATTTTTTTCACAATCCAAAAAATTGAAGTTATTTTCATCTAAATTTACGCAAATATAGATCCTACAACAAAAATACTCAACAAAATCCAAAATAATCGAAGTTTGTTTCAAATTAATTTATTAAAATTTTACACTTCCATGTAAATTTTTTTTTCACAATCCAAAAAATTGTCGTTATTTTCATCTAAATTTACTCAAATATAGATCCTACAACAAAAATACTCAACAAAATCCAAAATACTCGAAGTTGGTTTCAAATAAATATATTAAAATTTGACACCTCCGTCTAAAATTTTTTTCACAATCCAAAAAATTGAAGATATTTTCATCTAAATTTACTCAAATATGCATCCTACAACATAGATACTCAACAAAATCCACAAAAATCGAAGTAGGTCTCAAATAAATTTATTAAACTTTGACACTTCCAACTATAATTTTTTTCACAATCCAAAAAATTGAAGTTATTTTCATCTAAATTTACACAAATATAGAACCTACAACAAAAATACTCAACAAAATCCAAAATATTCGAAGTTGGTTTCAAATAAATATATTAAAATGTGACACTTCCATCTAAAATTTTTTTCACAATCCAAAAAATTGTCGTTATTTTCATCTAAATTTACTCAAATATAGATCCTACAACAAAAATACTCAACAAAATCCAAAAAAATCGAAGTTGGTTTCAAATAAATTTATTAAAATTTGACACCTCCAACTAAAATTTTTTTCACAATCCAAAAAATTGATGTTATTTTCATCTAAATTTACTCAAATATAGATCCTACAACAAAAATACTCAACAAAATCCAAAATAATCGAAGTTGGCTCAAATAAATTTATTAAAATTTGACACTTCCGACTAAAATTTTTTTCACAATCCTAAAAATTGAATTTATTTTCATCTAAATTTACTCAAATATAGATCCTACAACAAAAATACTCAACAAAATCCAAAAAATTCGAAGTTGGTTTCAAATAAATTTATTAAAATTTGACACCTCCAACTAAAATTTTTTTCACAATCCAAAAAATTGATGTTATTTTCATCTAAATTTACTCAAATATAGATCCTACAACAAAAATACTCAACAAAATCCAAAATAATCGAAGTTGGTTTCAAATAAATTTATTAAAATTTGACACTTCCAACTAAAATTTTTTTCACAATCCTAAAAATTGAAGTTATTTTCATCTAAATTTACTCAAATATAGATCCTACAACAAAAATACTCAACAAAATCCAAAATAATCGAAGTTGGCTCAAATAAATTTATTAAACTTTGACACTTCCAACTAAAATTTTTTTCACAATCCTAAAAATTGAAGTTATTTTCATCTAAATTTACTCAAATATACATCCTACAACAAAAATACTCGACAAAATCCAAAAATATCGAAGTATATTTCAAATAAATTTATTAAAATTTGACTCTTCCAACTAAAATTTTTATCACAATCCAAAAAATTGAAGTTATTTTAATCAAAATTTACTCAAATATACATCCTACAACAAAAATACTCAACAAAATCCAAAAAATCGATGTTGGTCTCAAATAAATTTATTTAACTTTGACACTTCCAACTATAATTTTTTTCATAATCCAAAAAATTGTCGTTATTTTCATCTAAATTTACTCAAATATAGATCCTACAACAAAAATACTCAACAAAATCCAAAATACTCGAAGTTGGTTTCAAATAAATATATTAAAATTTGACACCTCCGTCTAAATTTTTTTTCACAATCCAAAAAATTGAAGATATTTTCATCTAAATTTACTCAAATATGCATCCTACAACATAGATACTCAACAAAATCCACAAAAATCGAAGTAGGTCTCAAATAAATTTATTAAAATTTGACACTTCCAACTAAAATTTTTTTCCCATTCCAAACAATTGTCGTAATTTTCATCTAAATTTACTCAAATATACATCCAACAACAAAAATACTCAACAAAATCCAAAATATTCGAAGTTGGTTTCAAATAAATATATTAAAATTTGACACTTCCATCTAAAATTTTTTTCACAATCCAAAAAATTGAAGATATTTTCATCTAAATTTACTCAAATATGCATCCTACAACAAAAATACTCAACAAAATCCAAAATAATCGAAGTTGGCTCAAATAAATATATTAAAATTTGACACCTCCATCTAAAATTTTTTTCACAATCCAAAAAATTGAAGATATTTTCATCTAAATTTACTCAAATATGCATCCTACAACAAAAATACTCAACAAAATCCACAAAAATCGAAGTAGGTCTCAAATAAATTTATTAAAATTTGACACTTCCAACTATAATTTTTTTCATAATCCAAAAAATTGAAGTTATTTTCATCTAAATTTACACAAATATAGAACCTACAACAAAAATACTCAACAAAATCCAAAATATTCGAAGTTGGTTTCACATAAATATATTAAAATTTGACACTTCCATCTAAAATTTTTTTCACAATCCAAAAAATTGAAGATATTTTCATCTAAATTTACTCAAATATGCATCCTACAACAAAAATACTCAACAAAATCCAAAAAAATCGATGTTGGTCTCAAATAAATTTATTAAACTTTGACACTTCCAACTAAAATTTTTTTCACAATCCTAAAAATTGAAGTTATTTTCATCTAAATTTACTCAAATATACATCCTACAACAAAAATACTCAACAAAATCCAAAATACTCGAAGTTGGTTTCAAATAAATATATTAAAATTTGACACCTCCATCTAAAATTTTTTTCACAATCCAAAAAATTGAAGATATTTTCATCTAAATTTACTCAAATATGCATCCTACAACAAAAATACTCAACAAAATCCACAAAAATCGAAGTAGGTCTCAAATAAATTAATTAAAATTTGACACTTCCAACTAAAATTTTTTTTCCAATCCAAACAATTGTCGTTATTTTCATCTAAATTTACTCAAATATACATCCTACAACAGAAATACTCGACAAAATAAAAAAAAATCGAAGTTGGTTTCAAATAAATTTATTAAAATTTGACTCTTCCAACTAAAATTTTTATCACAATCCAAAAAATTGAAGTTATTTTAATCAAAATTTACTCAAATATACATCATACAACAAAAATACTCACCAAAATCCAAAAAAATCGATGTTGGTCTCAAATAAATTTATTAAACTTTGACACTTCCAACTATAATTTTTTTCACAATCCAAAAAATTGAAGTTATTTTCATCTAAATTTACACAAATATAGAACCTACAACAAAAATACTCAACAAAATCCAAAATATTCGAAGTTGGTTTCAAATAAATATATTAAAATTTGACACTTCCATCTAAAATTTTTTTCACAATCCAAAAAATTGAAGATATTTTCATCTAAATTTACTCAAATATGCATCCTACAACAAAAATACTCAACAAAATCCAAAAAAAATCGAAGTTGGTCTCAAATAAATTTATTAAACTTTGACACTTCCAACTAAAATTTTTTTCACAATCCTAAAAATTGAAGTTATTTTCATTTAAATTTACTCAAATATACATCCTACAACAAAAATACTCGACAAAATCCAAAAATATCGAAGTATATTTCAAATAAATTTATTAAAATTTGACTCTTCCAACTAAAATTTTTATCACAATCCAAAAAATTGAAGTTATTTTAATCAAAATTTACTCAAATATACATCCTACAACAAAAATACTCAACAAAATCCAAAAAATCGATGTTGGTCTCAAATAAATTTATTAAACTTTGACACTTCCAACTATAATTTTTTTCATAATCCAAAAAATTGAAGTTATTTTCATCTAAATTTACTCAAATATACATCCTACAACAAAAATACTCAACAAAATCCAAAATACTCGAAGTTGGTTTCAAATAAATATATTAAAATTTGACACCTCCATCTAAAATTTTTTTCACAATCCAAAAAATTGAAGATATTTTCATCTAAATTTACTCAAATATGCATCCTACAACAAAAATACCAACAAAATCCACAAAAATCGAAGTAGGTCTCAAATAAATTTATTAAAATTTGACTCTTCCAACTAAAATTTTTATCACAATCCAAAAAATTGAAGTTATTTTAATCAAAATTTACTCAAATATACATCATACAACAAAAATACTCACCAAAATCCAAAAAAATCGATGTTGGTCTCAAATAAATTTATTAAACTTTGACACTTCCAACTATAATTTTTTTCACAATCCAAAAAATTGAAGTTATTTTCATCTAAATTTACACAAATATAGAACCTACAACAAAAATACTCAACAAAATCCAAAATATTCGAAGTTGGTTTCAAATAAATATATTAAAATTTGACACTTCCATCTAAAATTTTTTTCACAATCCAAAAAATTGAAGATATTTTCATCTAAATTTACTCAAATATGCATCCTACAACAAAAATACTCAACAAAATCCAAAAAAATCGAAGTTGGTGTCAAATAAATTTATTAAACTTTGACACTTCCAACTAAAATTTTTTTCACAATCCTAAAAATTGAAGTTATTTTCATTTAAATTTACTCAAATATACATCCTACAACAAAAATACTCGACAAAATCCAAAAATATCGAAGTATATTTCAAATAAATTTATTAAAATTTGACTCTTCCAACTAAAATTTTTATCACAATCCAAAAAATTGAAGTTATTTTAATCAAAATTTACTCAAATATACATCCTACAACAAAAATACTCAACAAAATCCAAAAAATCGATGTTGGTCTCAAATAAATTTATTAAACTTTGACACTTCCAACTATAATTTTTTTCATAATCCAAAAAATTGAAGTTATTTTCATCTAAATTTACACAAATATAGAACCTACAACAAAAATACTCAACAAAATCCAAAATATTCGAAGTTGGTTTCAAATAAATATATTAAAATTTGACACTTCCATCTAAAATTTTTTTCACAATCCAAAAAATTGAAGATATTTTCATCTAAATTTACTCAAATATGCATCCTACAACAAAAATACTCAACAAAATCCAAAAAAATCGATGTTGGTCTCAAATAAATTTATTAAACTTTGACACTTCCAACTAAAATTTTTTTCACAATCCTAAAAATTGAAGTTATTTTCATCTAAATTTACTCAAATATACATCCTACAACAAAAATACTCAACAAAATCCAAAATACTCGAAGTTGGTTTCAAATAAATATATTAAAATTTGACACCTCCATCTAAAATTTTTTTCACAATCCAAAAAATTGAAGATATTTTCATCTAAATTTACTCAAATATGCATCCTACAACAAAAATACTCAACAAAATCCACAAAAATCGAAGTAGGTCTCAAATAAATTTATTAAAATTTGACACTTCCAACTAAAATTTTTTTCCCAATCCAAACAATTGTCGTTATTTTCATCTAAATTTACTCAAATATACATCCTACAACAGAAATACTCGACAAAATAAAAAAAAATCGAAGTTGGTTTCAAATAAATTTATTAAAATTTGACTCTTCCAACTAAAATTTTTATCACAATCCAAAAAATTGAAGTTATTTTAATCAAAATTTACTCAAATATACATCATACAACAAAAATACTCACCAAAATCCAAAAAAATCGATGTTGGTCTCAAATAATATTTATTAAACTTTGACACTTCCAACTATAATTTTTTTCACAATCCAAAAAATTGAAGTTATTTTCATCTAAATTTACACAAATATAGAACCTACAACAAAAATACTCAACAAAATCCAAAATATTCGAAGTTGGTTTCAAATAAATATATTAAAATTGGCACTTCCATCTAAAATTTTTTTCACAATCCAAAAAATTGAAGATATTTTCATCTAAATTTACTCAAATATGCATCCTACAACAAAAATACTCAACAAAATCCAAAAAAATCGATGTTGGTCTCAAATAAATTTATTAAACTTTGACACTTCCAACTAAAATTTTTTTCACAATCCTAAAAATTGAAGTTATTTTCATCTAAATTTACTCAAATATACATCCTACAACAAAACTACTCGACAAAATCCAAAAATATCGAAGTATATTTCAAATAAATTTATTAAAATTTGACACTTCCAACTATAATTTTTTTCACAATCCAAAAAATTGAAGTTATTTTCATCTAAATTTACTCAAATATACATCCTACAACAAAAATACTCAACAAAATCCAAAAAAAATCGATGTTGGTCTCAAATAAATTTATTAAACTTTGACACTTCCAACTAAAATTTTTTTCACAATCCAAAAAATTGAAGATATTTTCATCTAAATTTACTCAAATATGCATCCTACAACAAAAATACTCAACAAAATCCACAAAAATCGAAGTAGGTCTCAAATAAATTTATTAAAATTTGACACTTCCAACTAAAATTTTTTTCCCAATCCAAACAATTGTCGTTATTTTCATCTAAATTTACTCAAATATACATCCTACAACAGAAATACTCGACAAAATAAAAAAAAATCGAAGTTGGTTTCAAATAAATTTATTAAAATTTGACTCTTCCAACTAAAATTTTTATCACAATCCAAAAAATTGAAGTTATTTTAATCAAAATTTACTCAAATATACATTCTACAACAAAAATACTCAACAAAATCCAAAAAAATCGATGTTGGTCTCAAATAAATTTATTAAACTTTGACACTTCCAACTATAATTTTTTTCATAATCCAAAAAATTGAAGTTATTTTCATCTAAATTTACTCAAATATAGATCCTACAACAAAAATACTCGACAAAATCCAAAAATATCGAAGTATATTTCAAATAAATTTATTAAAATTTGACACTTCCAAATAAATTTTTTTTCACAATCCAAAAAATTGGAGATATTTTCATCTAAATTTACTCAAATATGCATCCTACAAAAAAAATACTCAACAAAATCAAAAATAATCGAAGTTGATTTCAAATTAATTTATTAAAATTTGACACTACCAACTATAATTTTTTTCACAATCCAAAAAATTGAAGTTATTTTCATCTAAATTTACGCAAATATAGATCCTACAACAAAAATACTCAACAAAATCCAAAATAATCGAAGTTGGTTTCAAATTAATTTATTAAAATTTTACACTTCCATGTAAATTTTTTTTTCACAATCCAAAAAATTGTCGTTATTTTCATCTAAATTTACTCAAATATAGATCCTACAACAAAAATACTAAACAAAATCCAAAATACTCCAAGTTGGTTTCAAATAAATATATTAAAATTTGACACCTCCATCTAAAATTTTTTTCACAATCCAAAAAATTGAAGATATTTTCATCTAAATTTACTCAAATATGCATCCTACAACAAAAATACTCAACAAAATCCAAAAAAATCGATGTTGGTCTCAAATAAATTTATTAAACTTTGACACTTCCAACTAAAATTTTTTTCACAATCCTAAAAATTGAAGTTATTTTCATCTAAATTTACTCAAATATACATCCTACAACAAAAATACTCAACAAAATCCAAAATACTCGAAGTTGGTTTCAAATAAATATATTAAAATTTGACACCTCCATCTAAAATTTTTTTCACAATCCAAAAAATTGAAGATATTTTCATCTAAATTTACTCAAATATGCATCCTACAACAAAAATACTCAACAAAATCCACAAAAATCGAAGTAGGTCTCAAATAAATTTATTAAAATTTGTCACTTCCAACTAAAATTTTTTTCCCAATCCAAACAATTGTCGTTATTTTCATCTAAATTTACTCAAATATACATCCTACAACAGAAATACTCGACAAAATATAAAAAAATCGATGTTGGTTTCAAATAAATTTATTAAAATTTGACTCTTCCAACTAAAATTTTTATCACAATCCAAAAAATTGAAGTTATTTTAATCAAAATTTACTCAAATATACATCCTACAACAAAAATACTCAACAAAATCCAAAAAAATCGATGTTGGTCTCAAATAAATTTATTAAACTTTGAAACTTCCAACTATAATTTTTTTCATAATCCAAAAAATTGAAGTTATTTTCATCTAAATTTACACAAATATAGAACCTACAACAAAAATACTCAACAAAATCCAAAATATTCGAAGTTGGTTTCAAATAAATATATTAAAATTTGACACTTCCATCTAAAATTTTTTTCACAATCCAAAAAATTGAAGATATTTTCATCTAAATTTACTCAAATATGCATCCTACAACAAAAATACTCAACAAATTCCAAAATAATCGAAGTTGATTTCAAATAAATTTATTAAAATTTGACACTTCCAACTGCATTTGTTCGCAATCCTAAAAATTGAATTTATTTTCATCTAAATTTACTCAAATATAGATCCTACAACAAAAATACTCAACAAAATCCAAAAAAATCGAAGTTGGTTTCAAATAAATTTATTAAAATTTTACACTTCCATGTAAATTTTTTTTTCACAATCCAAAAAATTGTCGTTATTTTAATCTACATTTACTCAAATATAGATCCTACAACAAAAATACTCAGCAAAATCCAAAATAATCGAAGTTGTATTCAAATAAATTTATTAAAATTTGACACTTCCAACTAAAATTTTTTTCACAATCCAAAAAATTGTCGTTATTTTCATCTAAATTTACTCAAATATAGATCCTACAACAAAATTACTCTACAAAATCCAAAATAATCGAAGTTGATTTCAAATAAATTTATTAAAATTTGACACTTCCAACTAAAATTTTTATCACAATCCAAAAAATTGAAGTTATTTTAATCAAAATTTACTCAAATATACATCATACAACAAAAATACTCACCAAAATACAAAAAAATCGATGTTGGTCTCAAATAAATTTATTAAACTTTGACACTTCCAACTATAATTTTTTTCACAATCCAAAAAATTGAAGTTATTTTCATCTAAATTTACACAAATATAGAACCTACAACGAAAATACTCAACAAAATCCAAAATATTCGAAGTTGGTTTCAAATAAATATATTAAAATTTGACACTTCCATCTAAAATTTTTTTCACAATCCAAAAAATTGAAGATATTTTCATCTAAATTTACTCAAATATGCATCCTACAACAAAAATACTCAACAAAATCCAAAAAAATCGATGTTGGTCTCAAATAAATTTATTAAACTTTGACACTTCCAACTAAAATTTTTTTCACAATCCTAAAAATTGAAGTTATTTTCATCTAAATTTACTCAAATATACATCCTACAACAAAACTACTCGACAAAATCCAAAAATATCGAAGTATATTTCAAATAAATTTATTAAAATTTGACTCTTCCAACTATAATTTTTTTCACAATCCAAAAAATTGAAGTTATTTTCATCTAAATTTACTCAAATATACATCCTACAACAAAAATACTCAACAAAATCCAAAAAAAATCGATGTTGGTCTCAAATAAATTTATTAAACTTTGACACTTCCAACTAAAATTTTTTTCACAATCCAAAAAATTGAAGATATTTTCATCTAAATTTACTCAAATATGCATCCTACAACAAAAATACTCAACAAAATCCACAAAAATCGAAGTAGGTCTCAAATAAATTTATTAAAATTTGACACTTCCAACTAAAATTTTTTTCCCAATCCAAACAATTGTCGTTATTTTCATCTAAATTTACTCAAATATACATCCTACAACAGAAATACTCGACAAAATAAAAAAAAATCGAAGTTGGTTTCAAATAAATTTATTAAAATTTGACTCTTCCAACTAAAATTTTTATCACAATCCAAAAAATTGAAGTTATTTTAATCAAAATTTACTCAAATATACATTCTACAACAAAAATACTCAACAAAATCCAAAAAAATCGATGTTGGTCTCAAATAAATTTATTAAACTTTGACACTTCCAACTATAATTTTTTTCATAATCCAAAAAATTGAAGTTATTTTCATCTAAATTTACTCAAATATAGATCCTACAACAAAAATACTCGACAAAATCCAAAAATATCGAAGTATATTTCAAATAAATTTATTAAAATTTGACACTTCCAAATAAATTTTTTTTCACAATCCAAAAAATTGGAGATATTTTCATCTAAATTTACTCAAATATGCATCCTACAAAAAAAATACTCAACAAAATCAAAAATAATCGAAGTTGATTTCAAATTAATTTATTAAAATTTGACACTACCAACTAAAATTTTTTTCACATACCTAAAAATTGAAGTTATTTTCATCTAAATTTACACAAATATAGATCCTACAACATAAATACTCAACAAAATCCAAAATAATCGAAGTTGGTTTCAAATGGATTTATTAAAATTTGACACTTCCAACTAAAATTTTTTTCACAATCCTAAAAATTGAAGTTATTTTCATCTAAATTTACTCAAATATAGATCCTACAACAAAAATACTCAAAAAATCCAAAATAATCGAAGTTGGCTCAAATAAATTTATTAAAATTTGACACTTCCGACTAAAATTTTTTTCACAATCCTAAAAATTGAATTTATTTTCATCTAAATTTACTCAAATATAGGTCCTACAACAAAAATACTCAACAAAATCCAAAAAAATCGAAGTTGGTTTCAAATAAATTTATTAAAATTTGACACCTCCAACTAAAATTTTTTTCACAATCCAAAAAATTGAAGATATTTTCATCTAAATTTACTCAAATATGCATCCTACAACAAAAATACTCAACAAAATCCAAAAAAATCGATGTTGGTCTCAAATAAATTTATTAAACTTTGACACTTCCAACTAAAATTTTTTTCACAATCCTAAAAATTGAAGTTATTTTCATCTAAATTTACTCAAATATACATCCTACAACAAAAATACTCAACAAAATCCAAAATACTCGAAGTTGGTTTCAAATAAATATATTAAAATTTGACACCTCCATCTAAAATTTTTTTCACAATCCAAAAAATTGAAGATATTTTCATCTAAATTTACTCAAATATGCATCCTACAACAAAAATACTCAACAAAATCCACAAAAATCGAAGTAGGTCTCAAATAAATTTATTAAAATTTGACACTTCCAACTAAAATTTTTTTCCCAATCCAAACAATTGTCGTTATTTTCATCTAAATTTACTCAAATATACATCCTACAACAGAAATACTCGACAAAATAAAAAAAATCGATGTTGGTTTCAAATAAATTTATTAAAATTTGACTCTTCCAACTAAAATTTTTATCACAATCCAAAAAATAAAGTTATTTTAATCAAAATTTACTCAAATATAGAACCTACAACAAAAATACTCAACAAAATCCAAAATATTCGAAGTTGGCTTCAAATAAATATATTAAAATTTGACACTTCCATCTAAAATTTTTTTCACAATCCAAAAAATTGAAGATATTTTCATCTAAATTTACTCAAATATGCATCCTACAACAAAAATACTCAACAAAATCCAAAAAAATCGATGTTGGTCTCAAATAAATTTATTAAACTTTGACACTTCCAACTATAATTTTTTTCACAATCCAAAAAATTGAAGTTATTTTCATCTAAATTTACACAAATATAGAACCTACAACAAAAATACTCAACAAAATCCAAAATATTCGAAGTTGGTTTCAAATAAATATATTAAAATTTGACACTTCCATCTAAAATTTTTTTCACAATCCAAAAAATTGAAGATATTTTCATCTAAATTTACTCAAATATGCATCCTACAACAAAAATACTCAACAAAATCCAAAAAAATCGATGTTGATCTCAAATAAATTTATTAAACTTTGACACTTCCAACTAAAATTTTTTTCACAATCCTAAAAATTGAAGTTATTTTCATCTAAATTTACTCAAATATAGATCCTACAACAAAAATACTCAACAAAATCCACAAAAATCGAAGTTGGTCTCAAATAAATTTATTAAACTTTGACACTTCCAACTAAATTTTTTTTCGCAATCCTAAGAATTGAATTTATTTTCATCTAAATTTACTCAAATATGCATCCTACAACAAAAATACTCAACAAAATCCACAAAAATCGAAGTTGGTCTCAAATAAATTTATTAAACTTTGACACTTCTGTTATGCCAAGGCGCCTGGGGTCGAGATTCTGGATAGAATCTCGAGGTGCTCCGGGTCGTCCTTCACAGTCGTCGTCCTGCGGGCTCCGAAAGGTTCGGGTGATAATGCCGGGACGAGGATATTCGGTTAGAAACCGAAGGTAGGGGATCGTTGCGGGTTGAAGAGTTAGAACTCACCGTAAGGTTAACAAGTTTATTCTGTCCCGATCTGGGTGACAGGAGTACTATAGCGTATGTCTGTTATTAATCTGTCCGCGCTCGTAGTTTGTACAGAGTCTTATAGTTAGTCCGGGGCGAAGCGGGGACCAGCGGGGTCGCCGCCGTCGGCTCGCTTTTCGGCGTTTCGTCGGAAACGCTGACGGTGCTCGCGGGTTGTTGCCCGCGCTTTGGCGCTCGCGTGTGCCATCGGAATGCGCGACGGTTGTAACACGCGGTCGTTGACTGGGTTACAACATCCCCCCCCCCCCTTGAGAGAAGGGTGCTTAGGGGAATTTTACAATTATCGGAAATTTCCCTGTACCCTTATATCGATTCGGCTACTACGGCATATTTGTGGTCCGTGGGGGCCTCTCTGATGGGCGTAACGTTGGACGTGGACGCTGATCTTTTTGTTTTCCGTGTTTTCGCCGGTTTGGGTATTTGTACCTTTCGGCGCTGTTGGTAGTCGCGTATTAACAAATAAATGACGAGTACGATAGTTATTGTTTGTACCGTAGTCGTCGCCGTCGGGTGTACAAGTTGCCAGGTCGCCAGTCCTGATTGATAGTTGTTAGTATCGATTGTTAGGTCGCTTTCCACTTGGTTGAGTTGGTTATACAGTGCGGAAAATTCGGACGGATTCTTTAAGAGGTTATGGAGTTGAAAACGCGTGAGAGGGTGCGCTATTTTGCCCTTTTGTGTTTCATTTATTGCCGCGGTAATGTCGTATCGCGGTGCTGTCATTAGTTCGACGTCCTGACTACTCGCAGTTTTCCGCTTCCTTAGTACTACGTCCTTACTTCGGATATTACAATTTCCTGTGATTCTTAAGATTCCTGACCTATCTATTGTGACGCGTTCAGGTTGTCGTTCGTCGCATTGGATGGTCAGCGTCTCGGGTCGACGTGCTGCGAAAATCCACGTATCTGCGCGCGAGGTGCCTATCCACATCGTGTGGTTTACCGCGATGTGTTTTATTTCGCAATTTTTTGGGAATTCGTCCGAGGGTTGCAGCCACAGGCTTGCTTCACACTCGAGATCGTTATTTATGTTATGCGCGATCATTGTTTGTTCGCAGTAATATTGCGCGGCTATCTGTTTACATTCTTCTAATTCTTTGTGGTCGGTGAGCACATATTGATTACTGTTCGCGTCGATGACGAGGAGCGGCGTTCTTACGACTAATAGCGCGTACATGTTGTCGTAGGTGTGGATTGGGGCTGGGGTTGCCTCGATCACTGTGAATGTTTGTGAGGATATTAGCGGGATGGTTATTACTGCTATTAACGTGTATTTATCGAAATACGCGACGATCGATGACAATTTTTCGATTACGTTCGTATTTTCTAGGTTTGGGGCTATTGGGAACGCGAGTCCGTTCGGAAGGTGTTGTACGGCGGTCTGTAGCAATTTAGTGATCTGTGCGCTCGCTAGTACGTTAGTGCTGATGATGCCTCCTTTGAGACCGGTGTAGTATTGCAATACGTCGTCTGCGTCCTGAGTCAAGTCGGTCACCAGGGCATTTAAAGTCGTGAAATGATCAACTATGTCAGCTCTTTGTGTCTGTCTGGTGGAGGTCGTCTCGACTTGTACCCGTAACATTCTGATCTGCTCTGCTAATATGTTTTCGTTGTGTTTTATTGTCGTTTCCGCGTCGTGTAAGTGGTGTAGCGTATTGTTGGTGATTTGGATCTGTTTTTTCATAGCCGTTATTAACGTGTTTTGTGTGTCGTCTAGTCGCGACAGGTGCTGGTTAATTTGTTCGGCATCGTCGGCGTCCATAGTACCGAATATGGTTTTTGCTAAGGACCCTATTCCGTTAATTAACCCTCGGCGCTTTTTGTGCGTGTATGTCGGCATTTCCGACACCTGTTCTATTCTTTTATATAGTTTTCCTGCTCTTCTAAGTAGTGTGTCTAAGTGATTTCCGCACGTCCGTCTTATTTCCATGTTCGCGACCTCGTTTGCGCACCGTCGTTGTAGTGCGTTTACATAGGAAGTTACCTGCTGATTCCTTTCGAGGAGGGTGTCCATTTTTAGGTGGGTCACGATCTTCCAGGAATCGGTTACCATATACAGTTCTCCCAGGTGTGTAAAGTGGATTCCTGCCTTATGTTTAATCGGTGATATCGTATACGAAGCTTGGCCGCCAGTCGGCGCCGCTTCGGTTAGTCCCTGTGTCAGTGCGATCATCCTGAAACAGTGAATTCGGATTCTATCCCTTCCTAATCTCGTGTAGTTAAGATTTGTCGTTTTATTTTTGTTTGAGTAGATCTTGTTTTATTATTATTCTTATTATTATTTATATATATATTTTGTATGCCGACTTTATTATATTTTGTGGTTTCTTTATTCGATGAAGTGCTTTAGTCGGTTCGCGTGCGTGTGCAGTGTTTTTCTCCCCTTTTTTAAGGTTACGTTAACCTTTGAATTCTTGCCTATTATTTCATATGGGCCTACCCATTTATTATCTAACTTTTTCGATCTACCGCGTCGTACGGATTCGTCGTAGAGCCATACTTTGTCGCCTATCTTGAACTCTATTTCGCGTGCTTTTTTATCATAGTCTTTCTTTGATTTTTCCTTTGCGTGTTGGAGTCGTTCCCTCGCTATTTCGTTCGTTGTTCTTATGCGTTCTCTTGTTTGTTGCGCATAGTCGTCGTAGTTGTATGTTTGTTTAGGCGGGCTTTTCAGCGCGGTCGGTAGCAATGCTGTCTTTCCGTAAACCAATTCGTACGGGGTAAAACCTGTCGCGGTATGAGGTGTAGTATTATACGTAAACATCGCGTAGGGTAACCATCTGTCCCAGTCAGTCTGATCGCTGTCTATGTAGTGTCGCAGGTATTCTACTAGGGTTCTATGTGACCTTTCTAGTGCCCCATTCGATTCTGGGTGATACGCGGTTGTTTGCAGTTTCGTAATTCGTAGCAATTTGCATATGTTTTTGAACATCTCGCTTAGGAAGTTTGTACCTTGGTCCGTTAGTATCTTTTCGGGGATGCCGTATTCACAGACAATTTTTTCGACGAATGCTTCGGCTACCGTTGTTGCTTCTTGGTTCGGCAAGGGGATCGCCTTGCTAAATTTCGTGAGGAGATCCTGAAATGTTAGAATGTAGATGTTTCCGTGGTTACTTTCGGGGAGTGGCCCTACTATATCTAACGCGACCTTTTCAAAGGGTTCTCGTGGTGTATCCGTGATCTCCATTGGGGCCCTCGTTTTCCGGCCTAGTTTGTTCTTTTGGCAGAGGCTACATTTTTGTATGTATTCCTCAATATCCTTATTCATACCAGGCCATTTGTATTTTTGCTTTATTCGTTTCGTGGTTCGTTGAATACCTTGGTGACCTCCCGTGGGTGTGCAGTGGTATTCGTATAGAATTTGTTGTTTCTCGGCTTCTTCGTTAATTTCGATCGGTTTGGTTTCTACTGATTTTCTGTTCTGTCCTTTTTCTTTCTCGCTATTCTGCAACGCGTGCACATTCCTGCTCAGCGCGTCCGCGTTGGTATTATTCTTCCCTGATTTATGAATAATTTCGTAGTCGTGTTCGGCAAGTTGGATTCTCCATCTTGTTAATCTGGATCCAGGGTCCTGTACTTTAAATAACCATACTAGTGCCTTGTGGTCGGTGACTACTTTGAATGCAGTCCCATAAACGTACGGTCGGAAGTGTTTGACTGCCCAGACTATGGCTAATAGTTCCTTTTCTGTTGTACTATAGTTTCGTTCGGCTTTGTTTAGTATCCGACTCGCGTAAGCAATTGGTTTATCTTCGCCTATTTTTCCTTGCGATAGTATCGCGCCTATTGCTACGTCTGATGCGTCTGTGGTTACTATAAACTCTTTTGTAAAATCTGGATAAATTAGAAGGGGTGCCGTGGTCAATGTCTCTTTTAGTGTGTCGAACGCGTTCTGCTGCTCGGCGGTCCAGACGAACTCGACTTTGCTGCTCGTGATGCTGGATAAGGGCTTGGCTATTTTTGAATATTCCGGAATGAATCTACGGTAGTATCCGGCTAGTCCCAGGAATGCTTGTAATTCTTTTAGTTTTTTGGGGACAGGAAACTCTTTCACGGCCTTCGTTTTTTCGGGATTTGGTTTGATCCCGTCGGGCGTGATTATGTGTCCCAAAAACCCTACTTCCTTTCTTAGAAACGCGCATTTTTCTGGTTGTAGTTTTAAGTTGTATTTGCGAAGTGTGTCTAAAACTTTTCGTAGTCTTGTATTATGTTCTTTTAGGCTTGCTCCGTGGACGACAATGTCGTCAAGGTAGACGAAACAGTCTATTCCTTGTAATCCGATGAGTGCGGCGTTCATGGCTCGCTGAAACGTTGCAGGTGCATTTTTCAGTCCGAAAGGCATGCGATTGAATTCGTAGTGACCTTGTGGAGTTGAAAAGGCTGTCTTGCATTTGTCGCGTTCGTCCATCGGAATCTGGTGGTATCCGGACGCCAGATCGAGGGTGGTAAAATATTGTGCTTTTCCCAATTGATCTAGTATGTCTGTGATATTAGGTAGTGGGAATGAGTCACCTATGGTAACTTCATTGAGTTTCCTATAGTCGATTACTACGCGATATTTAATATTTCCCTCTGCGTCGGGTTTTTTGGGTACTACCAGTAGGGGTGCGTTCCACGGGCTGGAGCTGTGTCGGATGATGCCGTCTTTCAGCATCTGTTCCACTTGTTTTTGCACTTCTCGCTTGTGGATGTCTGGTAATCTATATGGCTTGACATTGCAGGGTGCTGTGTCGCGTTTTACAGGGACCCGGTGGCCGGTTACGGTGGCCGTGGTTAGTCGGTCTCCCGGTAAGTGGAACGTATCGTGATATTCTTTGCATATTTCCTTCATGGCTTTCTTTTCTTCTTCATTCATGTGTATGCTATCTACCTGGTCTGTTACCCGAGCAATGCGCGTAGTCAGCGATTCGTTCACGGTCAAGGCGCGAACAGCTGCGGCGCTATCGTTGCTGTGGATTATTTCGTTGTCCATCATTTCGCTTAATTGCACTTGTGGTACGATTATTGTTTTTGCTTCTGCGGTTGTGTTCATAATGCACGCTACGCATTTCCCATTTTCGGGTCTTGTTAGTCCTTCTCCTAAATATATGCCTTCCGCTAGCTGTTGTTTTTCTATTATCCCGTCTCGCGTACTACTTGTTGGGACCATTATTAATTGTTGTGTGCGCGCGGGTATTGTTATTTCCGTGTTTCTATGTAGGGTTTTCCACGGTTTTCTATCTGCTAGGAGGCTCTTGCTGGGGTAGTCTATGGTTGTCCTGTTATCTGTGAGGAAGTCTACTCCTAGTATTCCGTCTGCGTTCGTTAGGATGTCTTCTTCTATGACATGTAGGGGGTACACGATTTCTTTTCCGTTTATGTAGAACGTGGCCTCAATTTTCCCTAACGTTTTTGTTTTATCCCCCGAAAATGAGATAAGAAGGATGTCGCTTTCTTCCATTATTGCGTCTTTGGGGAGGGCGCTTTTTTTGATTAGGGATACTTCTGCCCCGTTATCTATCAGCATTATGGTGTTTTTATTTTTGGTATTCTTTATTTCTACCTCTATCTTATCTGCTGTGTGTCCATTCTTAAAGAGGGGTCCTATTTCAACCATACGGAGGGGTCTCGCGGTTCCTCGGGTAGGTGACTCGCGTCTCGGCGGACCGGTGTAATCGCGGCTGCCTTGCGCGGAATGTGCATGATCAGCGTTTCTGTATTGTGGCTGTGATTCTGTTTCGTAGGCGGATCGGGTGTTTCCCGGTTCGCGCCTTGTCGATTCCCAACTTTCTTCGTTGGTTGCTATGGGTTGCATCCGCCGGTTATTTTCTGAGGGGAAAAATTTTTTGGGCGGTCTGTCCCTATTTTGGGTCTTCCAACACTCCTTGGTGTCGTGTCCCGATCGTCTGCAATCGTTGCAGTACCGTGGTGCTGCCCTATCCCGACTTTGATAAGTGCGGGAAGGGGAGTATGCCCTGCGCGTTCCTACTGACGTCGCTGGTCGTCTTGTAATTGACCGCTCTTCATCTATAGCTATCGTGATTGCTTCCTGTAGATCGGCGGGTTTTTGTGATTTTACTAGGACCTTAAGGTCGTCGCGAAGTCCGTCCTCGAATAGGTCTAACGTTTGCTCTTTGTATACCCGTGCAGTTATGGTTTTTTCCATCATGCTAGCCTTGTTTTTGATCCCGGTTGCTATTAATTCTTTTAATAAAGTGGATATTCGACTCCCGTAGTGGTGTGCGTCTTCGTGGGCGCCCTGTCTACAGTGTACCAATTCCCTTTGTACGGTCGAGTGCGTGCGGGGAGGCTTGTATACCGAAGTCAGTACGTCCTCGAGGTCTTGTATGGACATTATCTGGCGCGTCTGTACTTCGGCTAGGGCGTCGCGTTGGACTCTCATCGATATGATCCCTTTTAAAATCTGGGCCCTTTCCATCGGCGTTCGGTAGGAGTAGTACACGTACTTACAGGCGGTCAGGAAACCGGGTAACCCTTTGGGGTCGGTTCCATCGAACGGTGGTATGGCTCTTATCGCGTGAAAGAATTTTTGGTTGTCTACTTCTGTCGGTACGTCGGGTGGGTTGTCTATCTCGAAATTAGGAGGGACGAAAAGACTAGCGCGCCTCGGTTCCTCCTCTGGCTCGCAAGAGGGGTCAAAGTGGACCGCGTTCCTGCCTGAGGGGCCGGGGGTTGCGTGCGTAGTGTTCATTGTTTCCCTTAGTTTTTCTATTTCGCGGTCTATCGAATCCTGTGGTGGGCCCTCTTTTGCCTCCAGTGCCCCTATTCTATCGTTCGTCGTTATCATGCCGTCGGCCATACTAGCCAGGGTGGAGGTTATTCCTGCGAGTATTTTTTCTATGTTCACTAGGCGGTCTTCGCTTCCTGCGGGACCCTGCTCGGCGTTATCGCTCGCGGTTGCTAAGGGGGTGGACGGCATTCTGATGTCAGTTTCTAAGCCTACTCTCGGAATTAAACTATAATCTGATTCGTCGAACGGGTACAGTCGTCGGGCGGTTAAACGTCCGGTGTGGCTTGACGCAGTCGGAAATACAATTGGAACGTCAAGTTCTTCGCTAGTATTTGCGTCTAGAGTATTCTGCGTACGTTCTCCGATTTCCCGAAATGCTTCGAATGTCGCGTCGAAGAGAGATTTCTCGGAGGGTTGTCGCGGGAGTATCTTACCGAATCGGCGCGGATTACCTCGGCTAGAGGGTGTAGGCGTACGGATTTCTTTTCGCTCAATTAATTCTAGATCGCGCTCGATATTCGCATCCAGGGATTTCGCTCGGCGCATGAGAATAGCAGCGTACGGCCTGGATTTGCTGAGAGTGGTATTTCGCACTTACAGCACGTGGATCAGGTGATGCATCGCTGGTCTCTGCGTTGTCCTAGAGTTTCCTGGAGGCGTCCTCTGCAGACGTCTGTCGGTACCGCGAAGTGGATTGCCCTTCTATCAAGTGGGTCGTTGTCTCCGCTATGTCCTGTTGTCTCCGTCGGTCAGGCTTGTTCCCTACGTTGGCAGGATCCCACCGCTGCCACCAATTTGTTATGCCAAGGCGCCTGGGGTCGAGATTCTGGATAGAATCTCGAGGTGCTCCGGGTCGTCCTTCACAGTCGTCGTCCAGCGGGCTCCGAAAGGTTCGGGTGATAATGCCGGGACGAGGATATTCGGTTAGAAACCGAAGGTAGGGGATCGTTGCGGGTTGAAGAGTTAGAACTCACCGTAAGGTTAACAAGTATATTCTGTCCCGATCTGGGTGACAGGAATACTATAGCGTATGTCTGTTATTAATCTGTCCGCGCTCGTAGTTTGTACAGAGTCTTATAGTTAGTCCGGGGCGAAGCGGGGACCAGCGGGGTCGCCGCCTTCGGCTCGCTTTTCGGCGTTTCGTCGGAAACGCTGACGGTGCTCGCGGGTTGTTGCCCGCGCTTTGGCGCTCGCGTGTGCCATCGGAATGCGCGACGGTTGTAACACGCGGTCGTTGACTGGGTTACAACAAAATTTTACACTTCCATGTAAATTTTTTTTTCACAATCCAAAAAATTGTCGTTATTTTCATCTAAATTTACTCAAATATACATCCTACAACAAAAATACTCAACAAATTCCAAAATAATCGAAGTTGATTTCAAATACATTTATTAAAATTTGACACTTCCAACTAAATTTTTTTTCGCAATCCTAAAAATTGAATTTATTTTCATCTAAATTTACTCAAATATAGATCCTACAACAAAAATACTCAACAAATTCCAAAATAATCGAAGTTGATTTCAAATAAATTTATTAAAATTTGACACTTCCAACTAAATTTTTTTTCGCAATCCTAAAAATTGAATTTATTTTCATCTAAATTTACTCAAATATAGATCCTACAACAAAAATACTCAACAAAATCCAAAAAAATCGAAGTTGGTTTCAAATAAATTTATTAAAATTTTACACTTCCATGTAATTTTTTTTTCACAATCCAAAAAATTGTCGTAATTTTCATCTAAATTTACTCAAATATAGATCCTACAACAAAAATACTCAACAAAATCCAAAATAATCGAAGTTGGTTTCAAATAAATTTATTAAAATTTGACACTTCCAACTAAAATTTTTTTGACAATCCTAAAAATTGAAGTTATTTTCATCTAAATTTACTCAAATATAGATCCTACAACAAAAATACTCAACAAAATCCAAAATAATCGAAGTTGGCTCAAATAAATTTATTAAAATTTGACACTTCCGACTAAAATTTTTTTCACAATCCTAAAAATTGAAGTTATTTTCATCTAAATTTACTCAAATATAGATCCTACTACAAAAATACTCAACAAATTCCAAAATAATCGAAGTTGATTTCAAATGAATTTATTAAAATTTACCACTTCCAACTAATTTTTTTTCCCAATCCTAAAAATTGAAGTTATTTTCATCTAAATTTACTCAAATATAGATCCTACAACAAAAATACTTAACAATATCCAAAACAATCGAAGTTGGTTTCAAATAAATTTATAAAAATTTTACACTTCCATGTAAATTTTTTTTTCACAATCCAAAAAATTGTCGTCATTTTAATCTAAATTTACTCAAATATAGATCCTACAACAAAAATACTCAACACAATCCAAAATAATCGAAGTTGTATTCAAATAAATTTATTAAAATTTGACACTTCCAACTAAAATTTTTTTCACAATCCAAAAAATATTCGTTATTTTTATCTAAATTTACTCAATTATAGATCCTACAACAAAAATACTCTACAAAATCCAAAATAATCGAAGTTGATTTCAAATAAATTTATGAAAATTTGACACTTCCAACTATAATTTTTTTCACAATCCAAAAAATTGAAGATAATTTCATCTAAATTTACTCAAATATACATCCTACAACAAAAATACTCAACAAAATCCAAAAAAAATCGATGTTGGTCTCAAATAAATTTATTAAACTTTGACACTTCCAACTAAAATTTTTTTCACAATCCTAAAAATTGAAGTTATTTTCATCTAAATTTACTCAAATATAGATCCTACAACAAAAATACTCAACACATTCCAAAATAATCGAAGTTGATTTCAAATAAATTTATTAAAATTTGACACTTCCAACTAAATTTTTTTTCGCAATCCTAAAAATTGAATTTATTTTCATCTAAATTTACTCAAATATAGATCCTACAACAAAAATACTCAACAAAATCCACAAAAATCGAAGTTGGCTCAAATAAATTTATTAAACTTTGACTCTTCCAACTAAATTTTTTTTCGCAATCCTAAAAATTGAATTTATTTTCCTCTAAATTTACTCAAATATAGATCCTACAACAAAAATACTCGACAAAATCCAAAAAAATCGAAGTTGGTTTCAAATAAATTTATTAAAATTTGACACTTCCAACTAAATTTTTTTTCGCCATCCTAAAAATTGAATTTATTTTCATCTAAATTTACTCAAATATAGATCCTACTACAAAAATACTCAACAAATTCCAAAATAATCGAAGTTGATTTCAAATGAATTTATTAAAATTTACCACTTCCAACTAATTTTTTTTCCCAATCCTAAAAATTGAAGTTATTTTCATCTAAATTTACTCAAATATAGATCCTACAACAAAAATACTTAACAATATCCAAAACAATCGAAGTTGGTTTCAAATAAATTTATAAAAATTTTACACTTCCATGTAAATTTTTTTTTCACAATCCAAAAAATTGTCGTCATTTTAATCTAAATTTACTCAAATATAGATCCTACAACAAAAATACTCAACACAATCCAAAATAATCGAAGTTGTATTCAAATAAATTTATTAAAATTTGACACTTCCAACTAAAATTTTTTTCACAATCCAAAAAATATTCGTTATTTTTATCTAAATTTACTCAAATATAGATCCTACAACAAAAATACTCAACAAAATCCAAAATAATCGAAGTTGGTTTCAAATAAATTTATTAAAATTTGACACTTCCGACTAAAATTTTTTTCACAATCCTAAAAATTGAAGTTATTTTCATCTAAATTTACTCAAATATAGATCCTACTACAAAAATACTCAACAAATTCCAAATTAATCGAAGTTGATTTCAAATGAATTTATTAAAATTTACCACTTCCAACTAATTTTTTTTTCCCAATCCTAAAAATTGAAGTTATTTTCATCTAAATTTACTCAAATATAGATCCTACAACAAAAATACTTAACAAAATCCAAAACAATCGAAGTTGGTTTCAAATAAATTTATTAAAATTTTCCACTTCCATGTAAATTTTTTTTTCACAATCCAAAAAATTGTCGTTATTTTAATCTAAATTTACTCAAATATAGATCCTACAACAAAAATACTCAACACAATCCAAAATAATCGAAGTTGTATTCAAATAAATTTATTAAAATTTGACACTTCCAACTAAAATTTTTTTCACAATCCAAAAAATATTCGTTATTTTTATCTAAATTTACTCAAATATAGATCCTACAACAAAAATACTCTACAAAATCCAAAATAATCGAAGTTGATTTCAAATAAATTTATGAAAATTTGACACTTCCAACTATAATTTTTTTCACAATCCAAAAAATTGAAGATAATTTCATCTAAATTTACTCAAATATACATCCTACAACAAAAATACTCAACAAATTCCAAAATAATCGAAGTTGATTTCAAATAAATTTATTAAAATTTGACACTTCCAACTAAATTTTTTTTCGCAATCCTAAAAATTGAATTTATTTTCATCTAAATTTACTCAAATATAGATCCTACAACAAAAATACTCAACAAATTCCAAAATAATCGAAGTTGATTTCAAATAAATTTATTAAAATTTGACACTTCCAACTAAATTTTTTTTCGCAATCCTAAAAATTGAATTTATTTTCATCTAAATTTACTCAAATATAGATCCTACAACAAAAATACTCAACAAAATCCAAAAAAATCGAAGTTGGTTTCAAATAAATTTATTAAAATTTTACACTTCCATGTAATTTTTTTTTCACAATCCAAAAAATTGTCGTAATTTTCATCTAAATTTACTCAAATATAGATCCTACAACAAAAATACTCAACAAAATCCAAAATAATCGAAGTTGGTTTCAAATAAATTTATTAAAATTTGACACTTCCAACTAAAATTTTTTTGACAATCCTAAAAATTGAAGTTATTTTCATCTAAATTTACTCAAATATAGATCCTACAACAAAAATACTCAACAAAATCCAAAATAATCGAAGTTGGCTCAAATAAATTTATTAAAATTTGACACTTCCGACTAAAATTTTTTTCACAATCCTAAAAATTGAAGTTATTTTCATCTAAATTTACTCAAATATAGATCCTACTACAAAAATACTCAACAAATTCCAAAATAATCGAAGTTGATTTCAAATGAATTTATTAAAATTTACCACTTCCAACTAATTTTTTTTCCCAATCCTAAAAATTGAAGTTATTTTCATCTAAATTTACTCAAATATAGATCCTACAACAAAAATACTTAACAATATCCAAAACAATCGAAGTTGGTTTCAAATAAATTTATAAAAATTTTACACTTCCATGTAAATTTTTTTTTCACAATCCAAAAAATTGTCGTCATTTTAATCTAAATTTACTCAAATATAGATCCTACAACAAAAATACTCAACACAATCCAAAATAATCGAAGTTGTATTCAAATAAATTTATTAAAATTTGACACTTCCAACTAAAATTTTTTTCACAATCCAAAAAATATTCGTTATTTTTATCTAAATTTACTCAAATATAGATCCTACAACAAAAATACTCTACAAAATCCAAAATAATCGAAGTTGATTTCAAATAAATTTATGAAAATTTGACACTTCCAACTATAATTTTTTTCACAATCCAAAAAATTGAAGATAATTTCATCTAAATTTACTCAAATATACATCCTACAACAAAAATACTCAACAAAATCCAAAAAAAATCGATGTTGGTCTCAAATAAATTTATTAAACTTTGACACTTCCAACTAAAATTTTTTTCACAATCCTAAAAATTGAAGTTATTTTCATCTAAATTTACTCAGATATAGATCCTACAACAAAAATACTCAACACATTCCAAAATAATCGAAGTTGATTTCAAATAAATTTATTAAAATTTGACACTTCCAACTAAATTTTTTTTCGCAATCCTAAAAATTGAATTTATTTTCATCTAAATTTACTCAAATATAGATCCTACAACAAAAATACTCAACAAAATCCACAAAAATCGAAGTTGGCTCAAATAAATTTATTAAACTTTGACTCTTCCAACTAAAATTTTTTTCACAATCCTAAAAGTTGAAGTTATTTTCATCTAAATTTACTCAAATATAGATCCTACAACAAAAATACTCGACAAAATCCAAAAAAATCGAAGTTGGTTTCAAATAAATTTATTAAAATTTTACACTTCCATGTAATTTTTTTTTTACAGTCCAAAAAATTGTCGTAATTTTCATCTAAATTTACTCAAATATAGATCCTACAACAAAAATACTCAACAAAATCCAAAATAATCGAAGTTGGTTTCAAATAAATTTATTAAACTTTGACACTTCCAACTAAAATTTTTTTCACAATCCTAAAAATTGAAGTTATTTTCATCTAAATTTACTCAAATATACATCCTACAACAAAAATACTCAACAAAATCCACAATACTCGAAGTTGGTTTCAAATAAATATATTAAAATTTGACACCTCCATCTAAAATTTTTTTCACAATCCAAAAAATTGAAGATATTTTCATCTAAATTTACTCAAATATGCATCCTACAACAAAAATACTCAACAAAATCCACAAAAATCGAAGTAGGTCTCAAATAAATTTATTAAAATTTGTCACTTCCAACTAAAATTTTTTTCCCAATCCAAACAATTGTCGTTATTTTCATCTAAATTTACTCAAATATACATCCTACAACAGAAATACTCGACAAAATATAAAAAAATCGATGTTGGTTTCAAATAAATTTATTAAAATTTGACTCTTCCAACTAAAATTTTTATCACAATCCAAAAAATTGAAGTTATTTTAATCAAAATTTACTCAAATATACATCCTACAACAAAAATACTCAACAAAATCCAAAAAAATCGATGTTGGTCTCAAATAAATTTATTAAACTTTGAAACTTCCAACTATAATTTTTTTCATAATCCAAAAAATTGAAGTTATTTTCATCTAAATTTACACAAATATAGAACCTACAACAAAAATACTCAACAAAATCCAAAATATTCGAAGTTGGTTTCAAATAAATATATTAAAATTTGACACTTCCATCTAAAATTTTTTTCACAATCCAAAAAATTGAAGATATTTTCATCTAAATTTACTCAAATATGCATCCTACAACAAAAATACTCAACAAATTCCAAAATAATCGAAGTTGATTTCAAATAAATTTATTAAAATTTGACACTTCCAACTGCATTTGTTCGCAATCCTAAAAATTGAATTTATTTTCATCTAAATTTACTCAAATATAGATCCTACAACAAAAATACTCAACAAAATCCAAAAAAATCGAAGTTGGTTTCAAATAAATTTATTAAAATTTTACACTTCCATGTAAATTTTTTTTTCACAATCCAAAAAATTGTCGTTATTTTAATCTACATTTACTCAAATATAGATCCTACAACAAAAATACTCAGCAAAATCCAAAATAATCGAAGTTGTATTCAAATAAATTTATTAAAATTTGACACTTCCAACTAAAATTTTTTTCACAATCCAAAAAATTGTCGTTATTTTCATCTAAATTTACTCAAATATAGATCCTACAACAAAATTACTCTACAAAATCCAAAATAATCGAAGTTGATTTCAAATAAATTTATTAAAATTTGACACTTCCAACTAAAATTTTTATCACAATCCAAAAAATTGAAGTTATTTTAATCAAAATTTACTCAAATATACATCATACAACAAAAATACTCACCAAAATACAAAAAAATCGATGTTGGTCTCAAATAAATTTATTAAACTTTGACACTTCCAACTATAATTTTTTTCACAATCCAAAAAATTGAAGTTATTTTCATCTAAATTTACACAAATATAGAACCTACAACGAAAATACTCAACAAAATCCAAAATATTCGAAGTTGGTTTCAAATAAATATATTAAAATTTGACACTTCCATCTAAAATTTTTTTCACAATCCAAAAAATTGAAGATATTTTCATCTAAATTTACTCAAATATGCATCCTACAACAAAAATACTCAACAAAATCCAAAAAAATCGATGTTGGTCTCAAATAAATTTATTAAACTTTGACACTTCCAACTAAAATTTTTTTCACAATCCTAAAAATTGAAGTTATTTTCATCTAAATTTACTCAAATATACATCCTACAACAAAAATACTCGACAAAATCCAAAAATATCGAAGTATATTTCAAATAAATTTATTAAAATTTGACTCTTCCAACTAAAATTTTTATCACAATCCAAAAAATTGAAGTTATTTTAATCAAAATTTACTCAAATATACATCCTACAACAAAAATACTCAACAAAATCCCAAAAAATCGATGTTGGTCTCAAATAAATTTATTAAACTTTGACACTTCCAACTATAATTTTTTTCATAATCCAAAAAATTGAAGTTATTTTCATCTAAATTTACTCAAATATAGATCCTACAACAAAAATACTCGACAAAATCCAAAAATATCGAAGTATATTTCAAATAAATTTATTAAAATTTGACACTTCCAACTAAAATTTTTTTCACAATCCAAAAAATTGAAGTTATTTTCATCTAAATTTACTCAAATATACATCCTACAACAAAAATACTCATCAAAATAAAAAAAAATCGATGTTGGTCTCAAATAAAATTATTAAACTTTGACACTTCCAACTAAAATTTTTTTCACATACCTAAAAATTGAAGTTATTTTCATCTAAATTTACACAAATATAGATCCTACAACATAAATACTCAACAAAATCCAAAATAATCGAAGTTGGTTTCAAATGGATTTATTAAAATTTGACACTTCCAACTAAAATTTTTTTCACAATCCTAAAAATTGAAGTTATTTTCATCTAAATTTACTCAAATATAGATCCTACAACAAAAATACTCAAAAAATCCAAAATAATCGAAGTTGGCTCAAATAAATTTATTAAAATTTGACACTTCCGACTAAAATTTTTTTCACAATCCTAAAAATTGAATTTATTTTCATCTAAATTTACTCAAATATAGGTCCTACAACAAAAATACTCAACAAAATCCAAAAAAATCGAAGTTGGTTTCAAATAAATTTATTAAAATTTGACACCTCCAACTAAAATTTTTTTCACAATCCAAAAAATTGAAGATATTTTCATCTAAATTTACTCAAATATGCATCCTACAACAAAAATACTCAACAAAATCCACAAAAATCGAAGTTGGTCTCAAATAAATTTATTAAACTTTGACACTTCCAACTAAAATTTTTTTCACAATCCTAAAAATTGAAGTTATTTTCATCTAAATTTACTCAAATATACATCCTACAACAAAAATACTCAACAAAATCCAAAATACTCGAAGTTGGTTTCAAATAAATATATTAAAATTTGACACCTCCATCTAAAATTTTTTTCACAATCCAAAAAATTGAAGATATTTTCATCTAAATTTACTCAAATATGCATCCTACAACAAAAATACTCAACAAAATCCACAAAAATCGAAGTAGGTCTCAAATAAATTTATTAAAATTTGACACTTCCAACTAAAATTTTTTTCCCAATCCAAACAATTGTCGTTATTTTCATCTAAATTTACTCAAATATACATCCTACAACAGAAATACTCGACAAAATAAAAAAAATCGATGTTGGTTTCAAATAAATTTATTAAAATTTGACTCTTCCAACTAAAATTTTTATCACAATCCAAAAAATAAAGTTATTTTAATCAAAATTTACTCAAATATAGAACCTACAACAAAAATACTCAACAAAATCCAAAATATTCGAAGTTGGCTTCAAATAAATATATTAAAATTTGACACTTCCATCTAAAATTTTTTTCACAATCCAAAAAATTGAAGATATTTTCATCTAAATTTACTCAAATATGCATCCTACAACAAAAATACTCAACAAAATCCAAAAAAATCGATGTTGGTCTCAAATAAATTTATTAAACTTTGACACTTCCAACTATAATTTTTTTCACAATCCAAAAAATTGAAGTTATTTTCATCTAAATTTACACAAATATAGAACCTACAACAAAAATACTCAACAAAATCCAAAATATTCGAAGTTGGTTTCAAATAAATATATTAAAATTTGACACTTCCATCTAAAATTTTTTTCACAATCCAAAAAATTGAAGATATTTTCATCTAAATTTACTCAAATATAGATCCTACAACAAAAATACTCAACAAAATCCACAAAAATCGAAGTTGGTCTCAAATAAATTTATTAAACTTTGACACTTCCAACTAAATTTTTTTTCGCAATCCTAAGAATTGAATTTATTTTCATCTAAATTTACTCAAATATGCATCCTACAACAAAAATACTCAACAAAATCCACAAAAATCGAAGTTGGTCTCAAATAAATTTATTAAACTTTGACACTTCTGTTATGCCAAGGCGCCTGGGGTCGAGATTCTGGATAGAATCTCGAGGTGCTCCGGGTCGTCCTTCACAGTCGTCGTCCTGCGGGCTCCGAAAGGTTCGGGTGATAATGCCGGGACGAGGATATTCGGTTAGAAACCGAAGGTAGGGGATCGTTGCGGGTTGAAGAGTTAGAACTCACCGTAAGGTTAACAAGTTTATTCTGTCCCGATCTGGGTGACAGGAGTACTATAGCGTATGTCTGTTATTAATCTGTCCGCGCTCGTAGTTTGTACAGAGTCTTATAGTTAGTCCGGGGCGAAGCGGGGACCAGCGGGGTCGCCGCCGTCGGCTCGCTTTTCGGCGTTTCGTCGGAAACGCTGACGGTGCTCGCGGGTTGTTGCCCGCGCTTTGGCGCTCGCGTGTGCCATCGGAATGCGCGACGGTTGTAACACGCGGTCGTTGACTGGGTTACAACATCCCCCCCCCCCCCTTGAGAGAAGGGTGCTTAGGGGAATTTTACAATTATCGGAAATTTCCCTGTACCCTTATATCGATTCGGCTACTACGGCATATTTGTGGTCCGTGGGGGCCTCTCTGATGGGCGTAACGTTGGACGTGGACGCTGATCTTTTTGTTTTCCGTGTTTTCGCCGGTTTGGGTATTTGTACCTTTCGGCGCTGTTGGTAGTCGCGTATTAACAAATAAATGACGAGTACGATAGTTATTGTTTGTACCGTAGTCGTCGCCGTCGGGTGTACAAGTTGCCAGGTCGCCAGTCCTGATTGATAGTTGTTAGTATCGATTGTTAGGTCGCTTTCCACTTGGTTGAGTTGGTTATACAGTGCGGAAAATTCGGACGGATTCTTTAAGAGGTTATGGAGTTGAAAACGCGTGAGAGGGTGCGCTATTTTGCCCTTTTGTGTTTCATTTATTGCCGCGGTAATGTCGTATCGCGGTGCTGTCATTAGTTCGACGTCCTGACTATTCGCAGTTTTCCGCTTCCTTAGTACTACGTCCTTACTTCGGATATTACAATTTCCTGTGATTCTTAAGATTCCTGACCTATCTATTGTGACGCGTTCAGGTTGTCGTTCGTCGCATTGGATGGTCAGCGTCTCGGGTCGACGTGCTGCGAAAATCCACGTATCTGCGCGCGAGGTGCCTATCCACATCGTGTGGTTTACCGCGATGTGTTTTATTTCGCAATTTTTTGGGAATTCGTCCGAGGGTTGCAGCCACAGGCTTGCTTCACACTCGAGATCGTTATTTATGTTATGCGCGATCATTGTTTGTTCGCAGTAATATTGCGCGGCTATCTGTTTACATTCTTCTAATTCTTTGTGGTCGGTGAGCACATATTGATTACTGTTCGCGTCGATGACGAGGAGCGGCGTTCTTACGACTAATAGCGCGTACATGTTGTCGTAGGTGTGGATTGGGGCTGGGGTTGCCTCGATCACTGTGAATGTTTGTGAGGATATTAGCGGGATGGTTATTACTGCTATTAACGTGTATTTATCGAAATACGCGACGATCGATGACAATTTTTCGATTACGTTCGTATTTTCTAGGTTTGGGGCTATTGGGAACGCGAGTCCGTTCGGAAGGTGTTGTACGGCGGTCTGTAGCAATTTAGTGATCTGTGCGCTCGCTAGTACGTTAGTGCTGATGATGCCTCCTTTGAGACCGGTGTAGTATTGCAATACGTCGTCTGCGTCCTGAGTCAAGTCGGTCACCAGGGCATTTAAAGTCGTGAAATGATCAACTATGTCAGCTCTTTGTGTCTGTCTGGTGGAGGTCGTCTCGACTTGTACCCGTAACATTCTGATCTGCTCTGCTAATATGTTTTCGTTGTGTTTTATTGTCGTTTCCGCGTCGTGTAAGTGGTGTAGCGTATTGTTGGTGATTTGGATCTGTTTTTTCATAGCCGTTATTAACGTGTTTTGTGTGTCGTCTAGTCGCGACAGGTGCTGGTTAATTTGTTCGGCATCGTCGGCGTCCATAGTACCGAATATGGTTTTTGCTAAGGACCCTATTCCGTTAATTAACCCTCGGCGCTTTTTGTGCGTGTATGTCGGCATTTCCGACACCTGTTCTATTCTTTTATATAGTTTTCCTGCTCTTCTAAGTAGTGTGTCTAAGTGATTTCCGCACGTCCGTCTTATTTCCATGTTCGCGACCTCGTTTGCGCACCGTCGTTGTAGTGCGTTTACATAGGAAGTTACCTGCTGATTCCTTTCGAGGAGGGTGTCCATTTTTAGGTGGGTCACGATCTTCCAGGAATCGGTTACCATATACAGTTCTCCCAGGTGTGTAAAGTGGATTCCTGCCTTATGTTTAATCGGTGATATCGTATACGAAGCTTGGCCGCCAGTCGGCGCCGCTTCGGTTAGTCCCTGTGTCAGTGCGATCATCCTGAAACAGTGAATTCGGATTCTATCCCTTCCTAATCTCGTGTAGTTAAGATTTGTCGTTTTATTTTTGTTTGAGTAGATCTTGTTTTATTATTATTCTTATTATTATTTATATATATATTTTGTATGCCGACTTTATTATATTTTGTGGTTTCTTTATTCGATGAAGTGCTTTAGTCGGTTCGCGTGCGTGTGCAGTGTTTTTCTCCCCTTTTTTAAGGTTACGTTAACCTTTGAATTCTTGCCTATTATTTCATATGGGCCTACCCATTTATTATCTAACTTTTTCGATCTACCGCGTCGTACGGATTCGTCGTAGAGCCATACTTTGTCGCCTATCTTGAACTCTATTTCGCGTGCTTTTTTATCATAGTCTTTCTTTGATTTTTCCTTTGCGTGTTGGAGTCGTTCCCTCGCTATTTCGTTCGTTGTTCTTATGCGTTCTCTTGTTTGTTGCGCATAGTCGTCGTAGTTGTATGTTTGTTTAGGCGGGCTTTTCAGCGCGGTCGGTAGCAATGCTGTCTTTCCGTAAACCAATTCGTACGGGGTAAAACCTGTCGCGGTATGAGGTGTAGTATTATAAGTAAACATCGCGTAGGGTAACCATCTGTCCCAGTCAGTCTGATCGCTGTCTATGTAGTGTCGCAGGTATTCTACTAGGGTTCTATGTGACCTTTCTAGTGCCCCATTCGATTCTGGGTGATACGCGGTTGTTTGCAGTTTCGTAATTCGTAGCAATTTGCATATGTTTTTGAACATCTCGCTTAGGAAGTTTGTACCTTGGTCCGTTAGTATCTTTTCGGGGATGCCGTATTCACAGACAATTTTTTCGACGAATGCTTCGGCTACCGTTGTTGCTTCTTGGTTCGGCAAGGGGATCGCCTTGCTAAATTTCGTGAGGAGATCCTGAAATGTTAGAATGTAGATGTTTCCGTGGTTACTTTCGGGGAGTGGCCCTACTATATCTAACGCGACCTTTTCAAAGGGTTCTCGTGGTGTATCCGTGATCTCCATTGGGGCCCTCGTTTTCCGGCCTAGTTTGTTCTTTTGGCAGAGGCTACATTTTTGTATGTATTCCTCAATATCCTTATTCATACCAGGCCATTTGTATTTTTGCTTTATTCGTTTCGTGGTTCGTTGAATACCTTGGTGACCTCCCGTGGGTGTGCAGTGGTATTCGTATAGAATTTGTTGTTTCTCGGCTTCTTCGTTAATTTCGATCGGTTTGGTTTCTACTGATTTTCTGTTCTGTCCTTTTTCTTTCTCGCTATTCTGCAACGCGTGCACATTCCTGCTCAGCGCGTCCGCGTTGGTATTATTCTTCCCTGATTTATGAATAATTTCGTAGTCGTGTTCGGCAAGTTGGATTCTCCATCTTGTTAATCTGGATCCAGGGTCCTGTACTTTAAATAACCATACTAGTGCCTTGTGGTCGGTGACTACTTTGAATGCAGTCCCATAAACGTACGGTCGGAAGTGTTTGACTGCCCAGACTATGGCTAATAGTTCCTTTTCTGTTGTACTATAGTTTCGTTCGGCTTTGTTTAGTATCCGACTCGCGTAAGCAATTGGTTTATCTTCGCCTATTTTTCCTTGCGATAGTATCGCGCCTATTGCTACGTCTGATGCGTCTGTGGTTACTATAAACTCTTTTGTAAAATCTGGATAAATTAGAAGGGGTGCCGTGGTCAATGTCTCTTTTAGTGTGTCGAACGCGTTCTGCTGCTCGGCGGTCCAGACGAACTCGACTTTGCTGCTCGTGATGCTGGATAAGGGCTTGGCTATTTTTGAATATTCCGGAATGAATCTACGGTAGTATCCGGCTAGTCCCAGGAATGCTTGTAATTCTTTTAGTTTTTTGGGGACAGGAAACTCTTTCACGGCCTTCGTTTTTTCGGGATTTGGTTTGATCCCGTCGGGCGTGATTATGTGTCCCAAAAACCCTACTTCCTTTCTT
>CAWVQO010000450.1:2500-5000 GCA_963932275.1 Andrena praecox
AGGGATTGGGGCTTGCAATATTCCCCATGAACGAGGAATTCCAGTAAGCGCGAGTCATAAGCTCGCGTTGATTACGTCCCTGCCCTTTGTACACACCGCCCGTCGCTACTACCGATTGAATGATTTAGTGAGGTCTTCGGACTGGTGCGCGGCAATGTCTCGGCATTGCCGATGTTGCCGGGAAGATGACCAAACTTGATCATTTAGAGGAAGTAAAAGTCGTAACAAGGTTTCCGTAGGTGAACCTGCGGAAGGATCATTAACAAGGCTCAGAGAGCAAAAAAGCAAAAAGCTTGAATCGTAACTATGCAAAAACTAATATAAATGCGAATGCATTTATAAACAGATACCAAAAACTAAATGCGGATGCATTTAAACAGATACCAAAAACGAAATGCGAACGCATTTCTGTATATATTATAGCACCGCGTGGCACGGCTTACGCCGCGGAGGTCGCTACGGACGGAGAACCTGGTTTCTCACCGCGACGCTCCCGTCCGCTGCCATCGGTGAAGCGCAAAGAGCCGAAGCGCGCCAGACCGCCAGACCGCGGCGCCCCCTCTATGAGAACGGGACGATAATACGAACGCAATCACGAGTGCGCTCGCGCGAGGTTTCTCGAGAGGCCGTCGTTAACTGGATCGGGAAGCAAAACAAGACCCGTCGTTGCGATCGTGCCTCCGGTAATCCGCCGCCTCGTCGATTCGCGTTCACCTCGTATCGGAGGCGTGTGCCGCCGTGTTATGTACACACGATACTTACCGTCTGCGCGTGTGTCTGCGCGAGCGTGTACGCTCGTATCGAGAAAGGAGAGTCACTCGCGACCCAAGACAGGGATGAAAACACACCGCAAGCGCCCCGAGTGGGGTTAAGTAAAGCGCGCGAGAGAGGAGAGGGCAGAGGAACGAGCCGCCGTCGAAGCCTCCTGTGCTTCGCGACGTTTCGCGATCTCTCTCTCTCGACACGACGCTTCTTCCACTCGCATCCCGCTTCCTCAGTTTTGGTCGCGCTCTCCGAAAAGAAGTCCTGTGACACGACGGACCCTCTCCTCGGAGAGGACCCGGCGGGTAACCTAGGGCGGCTCGCACATCCATCGCGTGGACGTGCGTCCCCGGTACCGCTCGCTTAATCGCGCCCCGATAGCCAAAAAAGGACCGGCTGTGAAGCTTCGATAGCGAAAGTCCGATTGGACCGATCGAAGCCCCGGCCGTGCGTCCGCTCTCGGGGGAGCGTGTGGGGAGGACGCTGACGCGTGCGGTGGCCCGCCCGCAGAGTACGCGATTTTACGGTTCTCGTAATCCGTGTATCTCGAAGGTTTTTAAATGAATTTGTACGCTCGGCCGTCGGACGTGTCGCGCGGTGTTTCCGCGTTACGCTTCGACGGTTCCCGTCCTGGACACAAATCTCACACAGTGTCGTCAACGCTGGCGACGCCCGGACCTCCTTCGCGCGCTGGTTGGAGGCGCCACGGGCCTCGGCTTCATCCGAACCGAGAACAAAGATATAACGAACATATTTAATAACACGATTACCCTGAACGGTGGATCACTTGGCTCGTGGGTCGATGAAGAACGCAGCTAATTGCGCGTCAACGTGTGAACTGCAGGACACATGAACATCGACATTTCGAACGCACATTGCGGTCCACGGATACAATTCCTGGACCACGCCTGGCTGAGGGTCGTTATCGCATACAAAAGACTGCTTGCGTCGGTTCTCCGTATATAATATCATCCTCGCCGTCTCGCGTTTCCGACGATGTAACGCGTTTCGGAGTCGGGTCGATGGTACACGCGAGATACGCGACGTACGAGCGAAAGTTGGGCCGTTCGTCGGTGTTTGCCACGGCTCGCGTGAGAATCGCGTGAAGCGTGTACTCTCTCTCTCCCGTGCGAGAAGCAGAGAGAGGCGAATGTGATGAGAATGATCGTGCGGACTCGCGTGCGTGCTTTCACGGCGTCGTGCGTCGTTGTTTTACAACGACCGCCCGTGTGCTTGGCACCGCTCCCTGGATCATCACACACAGAGCAGCCTCTCCGCTCGCACCGGGGTGTGTGTAGATTTGCCTTCACGTTCCGCGCGAGATCTTTTACCGTGCTCCCGACGTCGCCTGAAATGAAAAATTTGTCCTGAGAAAGAGACCAAAGAGAAAAGGGGAGAGCAGCAGCGAGAGATGATAGAGAAGAGAGGAAAGAGCAGTGCGCGGCATATCGTGCGCCGATCGATCTATATCGTCGGGTTCACGCGGCCCCAGGGATTTTATAAAGAGGAGGGTCGTCGTTGACAAGTGAGAGAAGTGTTGTCAGTCAATCTATATAACACCGAGGGCGCAACACACACTCGTTCTTCGGGACGCCGTGAAGATCCAAGGGTGTACAATGAGAAAATAGAGGCGCTGTGCGGGATGATAAATAAACCACGCGTCAACAGGATATCGGGTCGATGTATTTCCCCGTAGTTGCGCGTGTCCTCGCCTAGCCCTATTCATTTTCTCCCTATG
>CAWVQO010000451.1:0-93000 GCA_963932275.1 Andrena praecox
GTCGTTGGACATGTCAGCGGCTGGCCAACTTTGCCCCGGTGTCGTGGTGACGACTCTATAGTCGGCGGACATGTCGGCGGCGGGCCAATCTAGTACCGGGGTCGTGGGGACGACCCTATAGTCTTCGGACATGTCGGCGGCTGGCCAACTTTGGCCCGTGGTCGTGGGGACGACCCAATAGTCGTCGGACATGTCGGCGGCTGGCCAACTTTGGCCCGTAGTCGTGGGGACGATCCGATAGTCGCCGGACATGACGGTGGCGGGCCAATCTATTCCCGGTGTCGTGGGGACGACCCTATAGTCGTCGGACATGTCGGCGGCTGGCCAACTTTGGCCCGTGGTCGTGGGGACGACCCAATAGTCGTCGGACATGTCGGCGGCTGGCCAACTTTGGCCCGTGGTCGTGGGGACGACCCTATAGTCGTCGGACATGTCGGCGGCTGGCCAACTTTGGCCCGTAGTCGTGGGGACGATCCGATAGTCGCCGGACATGACGGTGGCGGGCCAATCTATTCCCGGGGTCGTGGGGACGACCCTATAGTCGTCGGACATGTCGGCGGCTGGCCAACTTTGGCCTGTGGTCGTGGGGACGACCCTATAGCCGTCGGACATGTCGGCGGCTGGCCAACTTTGGCCCGTGGTCGTGGGGACGAACCAATAGTCATCGGACATGTCGGCGGCTGGCCAACTTTGGCCCGTGGTCGTGGGGACGATCCGATAGTCGATGGATATGACGGTGCCGGGCCAATCAAGTCCCGGGGTCGTAGGTACGACCCTATAGTCATCGGACATGTCGGCGATTGGCCATTATTGGCCCGGGGTCGTGGGGACGACCGTATATTGGTCGGACATGACGGTGGCGGGCCAATCTAGTCCCGGGGTCGTGGGGACGACCCTATAGTCGTCGGACAACACGGCGGCTGGACATCTTTGGCCCGCGGTCGTGGGGACGACCCTATAGTCGTCGGACATGACGGTGGCGGGCCAATCTAGTCCTAGGGTCGTTGGGACGACCCTATAGTCGTCGGACATGTCGGCGGCTGGCCAACTTTGGCCCGTGGTCGTGGGGACGACTCTATAGTCGTCGGACATGTCGGCGGCTGGCCAACCTAGACCCGGGGTCGTGGGGACGACCCTATTGTCGTCGGACATGACGGTGGCGGGCCAATCTAGTCCCGGGGTCGTGGGGACGACCCTATAGTCGTCGGACATGTCGGCGGCTGGCCAACTTTGGCCCGTGGTCGTGGGGACGATCCAATAGCCGTCGGAAATGTCGGCGGCTGGCCAACTTTGGCCCGTGGTCGTGGGGACGACCCAATAGTCGTCGGACATGTCGGCGGCTGGCCAAGTTTGGCCCGTGGTCGTGGGGACGATCCGATAGTCGTTGGACATGACGGTGGCGGGCCAATCTAGTCCCGGGGTCGTCGGGACGACCCTATAGTCGTCGGACATGTCGGTGGCTGGCCAACTTTCGCCCGGTGTCGTGGGGGCGACTCTATAGTCGTCGGACATGTCGGCGGCTGGCCAACTTTGGCCCGGTGTCGTGGGGACGACTCTATAGTCGTCGGACATGTCGGCGGCTGGCCAACCTAGTCCCGAGGTCGTGGGGACGACCCTATAGTAGTCGGACTTGACGGTGGCGGGCCAATCTAGTCCCGGGGTCGTGGGGACGACCCTACAGTCGTCGGACATTTCGGCGGCTTGCCAGCTTTGGCCCGGGGTCGTGGGGACGACCCTATAGTCGTCGGACAAGTCGGCAGCGGGCCAAACTTGTCCCGGGGTCGTGGGGACGACCCTATAATCGTCGGACATGACGGTGGCGGGCCAATCTAGTCCCGGGGTCGTGGGGACGACCCAATAGTGGTCAGACATGTCGGCGGCTGGCCAACCTAGTCCCGAGGTCGTGGGGACGACCCTATAGTCGTCGGACTTGACGGTGGCGGGCCAATCTAGTCCCAGGGTCGTGGGGACGACCCTATAGTCTTCGGACATGTCGGCGGCTGGCCAACTTTGGCCCGTAGTCGTGGGGACGATCCGATAGTCGCCGGACATGACGGTGGCGGGCCAATCTATTCCCGGGGTCGTGGGGACGACCCTATAGTCGTCGGACGTGTCGGCGGCTGGCCAACTTTGGCCCGGTGTCGTGGGGACGACTCTATAGTCGTCGGACATGTCGGCGGCGGGCCAATCTATTCCCGGGGTCGTGGGGACGACCCTATAATCGTCGGACATGTCGGCGGCTGGCCAACTTTGGCCCGTGGTCGTGGGGACGACACTATAGTCGTCGGACATGTCGGCGGCTGGCCAACTTTGGCCTGTGGTTGTGGGGACGACCCTATAGTCGTTGGACATGACGGTGGCGGGCCAATCTAGTCCCGGTGTCGTGGGGGCGACTCTATAGTCGTCGGACATGTCGGCGGCTGGCCAACTTTGGCCCGGTGTCGTGGGGACGACTCTATAGTCGTCGGACATGTCGGCGGCTGGCCAACATTGACCCGTGGTCGTGGGGACGACCCAATAGTCGTTGGACATGTCAGCGGCTGGCCAACTTTGGCCCGGTGTCGTGGGGACGACTCTATAGTCGTTGGACATGTGGGCGGCTGGCCAATCTAGTCCCGGGGACGTGGGGACGACCCTATAGTCTTCGGACATGTCGGCGGCTGGCCAAATTTGGCCCGGGGTCGTGGGGACGACTCTATAGTCGTTGGACATGTCGGCGGCTGGCCAATCTAGTCCCGGGGACGTGGGGACGACCCTATAGTCGTCGGACATGTCGGCGGCCGCCAACTTTGGCCCGGTGTCGTGGGGACGACTCTATAGTCGTCGGACATGTCGGCGGCTGGCCAACTTTGGCCCCTGGTCGTGGGGACGATCCGATAGTCGCCGGACATGACGGTGGCGGGCCAATCTATTCCCGGTGTCGTGGGGACGATCCTATAGTCGTCGGACATGTCGGCGGCTGGCCAACTTTGGCCCGTGGTCGTGGGGACGACCCAATAGTCGTCGGACATGTCGGCGGCTGGCCAACTTTGGCCCGTGGTCGTGGGGCGACCCTATAGTCGTCGGACATGTCGGCGGCTGGCCAACTTTGGCCCGTAGTCGTGGGGACGATCCGATAGTCGCCGGACATGACGGTGGCGGGCCAATCTATTCCCGGGGTCGTGGGGACGACCCTATAGTCGTCGGACATGTCGGCGGCTGGCCAACTTTGGCCCGTAGTCGTGGGGACGATCCGATAGTCACCGGACATGACGGTGGCGGGCCAATCTATTCCCGGAGTCGTGGAGACGACCCAATAGTCGTTGGACATGTCAGCGGCTGGCCAACTTTGCCCCGGTGTCGTGGTGACGACTCTATAGTCGTCGGACATGTCGGCGGCGGGCCAATCTAGTACCGGGGTCGTGGGGACGACCCTATAGTCTTCGGACATGTCGGCGGCTGGCCAACTTTGGCCCGTGGTCGTGGGGACGACCCAATAGTCGTCGGACATGTCGGCGGCTGGCCAACTTTGGCCCGTAGTCGTGGGGACGATCCGATAGTCGCCGGACATGACGGTGGCGGGCCAATCTATTCCCGGTGTCGTGGGGACGACCCTATAGTCGTCGGACATGTCGGCGGCTGGCCAACTTTGGCCCGTGGTCGTGGGGACGACCCAATAGTCGTCGGACATGTCGGCGGCTGGCCAACTTTGGCCCGTGGTCGTGGGGACGACCCTATAGTCGTCGGACATGTCGGCGGCTGGCCAACTTTGGCCCGTAGTCGTGGGGACGATCCGATAGTCGCCGGACATGACGGTGGCGGGCCAATCTGTTCCCGGGGTCGTGGGGACGACCCTATAGTCGTCGGACATGTCGGCGGCTGGCCAACTTTGGCCCGTAGTCGTGGGGACGATCCGATAGTCACCGGACATGACGGTGGCGGGCCAATCTATTCCCGGAGTCGTGGGGACGACCCTATAGTCGTCGGACATGTCGGTGGCTGGCCAACTTTGGCCCGGTGTCGTGGGGACGACTCTATAGTCGTCGGACATGTCGGCGGCGGGCCAATCTAGTACCGGGGTCGTGGGGACGACACTACAGTCGTCGGACATGTCGGCGGCTGGCCAACTTTGGCCCGTGGTCGTGGGGACGACCCAATAGTCGTTGGACATGTCGGCGGCTGGCCAACTTTGGCCTGTGGTTGTGGAAACGACCCTATAGTCGTTGGACATGACGATGGCGGGCCAATCTAGTCCCGGGGTCGTGGGGACGACCCTATAGTCGTCGGACATGTCGGCGGCTGGCCAACTTTGGCCCGTGGTCGTGGGGACGACCCTATAGTCGTCGGACATGTCGGCGGCTGGCCAACTTTGGCCCGTAGTCGTGGGGACGATCCGATAGTCGCCGGACATGACGGTGGCGGGCCAATCTATTCCCGGGGTCGTGGGGACGACCCTATAGTCGTCGGACATGTCGGCGGCTGGCCAACTTCGGCCCGTGGTCGTGGGGACGATCCGATATTCGATGGATATGACGGTGCCGGGCCAATCAAGTCCCGGGGTCGTAGGTACGACCCTATAGTCATCGGACATGTCGGCGATTGGCCATTATTGGCCCGGGGTCGTGGGGACGACCGTATATTCGTCGGACATGACGGTGGCGGGCCAATCTAGTCCCGGGGTCGTGGGGACGACCCTATAGTCTTCGGACATGTCGGCGGCTGGCCAACTTTGGCCCGTGGTCGTGGGGACGACCCAATAGTCGTCGGACATGTCGGCGGCTGGCCAACTTTGGTCTGTGGTTGTGGGGACGACCCTATAGTCGTTGGACATGTCGGCGGCTGGCCAACTTTGGCCCGTGGTCGTGGGGACGACTGTATAGTCATCGGACATGTCGGCGGCTGGCCATTCTAGTCCCGGGGTCGTGGGGACGACCCTATTGTCGTCGGACATGACGGTTTGCGGGCCAATCTAGACCCGGGGTCGTGGGGACGACCCTATGGTCGTCGGACATGTCGGCGGCTGGCCATTCTAATCCCGGGGTCGTGGGGACGACCCTATTGTCGTCGGACATGACGGTGGCGGGCCAATCTAGTCCCGGGGTCGTGGGGACGACCCTATAGTCGTCGGACATGTCGGCGGCTGGCCAACTTTGGCCCGTGGTCGTGGGGACGATCCGATAGTCACCGGACATGACGGTGGCGGGCCAATCTATTCCCGGAGTCGTGGGGACGACCCTATAGTCGTCGGACATGTCGGTGGCTGGCCAACTTTGGCCCGGTGTCGTGGGGACGACACTATAGTCGTCGGACATGTCGGCGGCGGGCCAATCTAGTACCGGGGTCGAGGGGACGACCCTATAGTCTTCGGACATGTCGGCGGCTGGCCAACTTTGGCCCGTAGTCGTGGGGACGATCCGATAGTCACCGGACATGACGGTGGCGGGCCAATCTATTCCCGGAGTCGTGGGGACGACCCTGTAGTCGTCGGACATGTCGGTGGCTGGCCAACTTTGGCCCGGTGTCGTGGGGACGACTCTATAGTCGTCGGACATGTCGGCGGCGGGCCAATCTAGTACCGGGGTCGTGGGGACGACACTACAGTCGTCGGACATGTCGGCGGCTGGCCAACTTTGGCCCGTGGTCGTGGGGACGACCCAATAGTCGTTGGACATGTCGGCGGCTGGCCAACTTTGGCCTGTGGTTGTGGAAACGACCCTATAGTCGTTGGACATGACGATGGCGGGCCAATCTAGTCCCGGGGTCGTGGGGACGACCCTATAGTCGTCGGACATGTCGGCGGCTGGCCAACTTTGGCCCGTGGTCGTGGGGACGACCCAATAGTCGTCGGACATGTCGGCGGCTGGCCAACTTTGGCCCGTGGTCGTGGGGACGACCCTATAGTCGTCGGACATGTCGGCGGCTGGCCAACTTTGGCCCGTAGTCGTGGGGACGATCCGATAGTCACCGGACATGACGGTGGCGGGCCAATCTATTCCCGGAGTCGTGGGGACGACCCTGTAGTCGTCGGACATGTCGGTGGCTGGCCAACTTTGGCCCGGTGTCGTGGGGACGACTCTATAGTCGTCGGACATGTCGGCGGCGGGCCAATCTAGTACCGGGGTCGTGGGGACGACACTACAGTCGTCGGACATGTCGGCGGCTGGCCAACTTTGGCCCGTGGTCGTGGGGACGACCCAATAGTCGTCGGACATGTCGGCGGCTGGCCAACTTTGGCCCGTAGTCGTGGGGACGATCCGATAGTCGCCGGACATGACGGTGGCGGGCCAATCTATTCCCGGTGTCGTGGGGACGACCCTATAGTCGTCGGACATGTCGGCGGCTGGCCAACTTTGGCCCGTGGTCGTGGGGACGACCCAATAGTCGTCGGACATGTCGGCGGCTGGCCAACTTTGGCCCGTGGTCGTGGGGACGACCCTATAGTCGTCGGACATGTCGGCGGCTGGCCAACTTTGGCCCGTAGTCGTGGGGACGTTCCGATAGTCGCCGGACATGACGGTGGCGGGCCAATCTATTCCCGGGGTCGTGGGGACGACCCTATAGTCGTCGGACATGTCGGCGGCTGGCCAACTTTGGCCCGTAGTCGTGGGGACGATCCGATAGTCACCGGACATGACGGTGGCGGGCCAATCTATTCCCGGAGTCGTGGGGACGACCCTGTAGTCGTCGGACATGTCGGTGGCTGGCCAACTTTGGCCCGGTGTCGTGGGGACGACTCTATAGTCGTCGGACATGTCGGCGGCGGGCCAATCTAGTACCGGGGTCGTGGGGACGACACTACAGTCGTCGGACATGTCGGCGGCTGGCCAACTTTGGCCCGTGGTCGTGGGGACGACCCAATAGTCGTTGGACATGTCGGCGGCTGGCCAACTTTGGCCTGTGGTTGTGGAAACGACCCTATAGTCGTTGGACATGACGATGGCGGGCCAATCTAGTCCCGGGGTCGTGGGGACGACCCTATAGTCGTCGGACATGTCGGCGGCTGGCCAACTTTGGCCCGTGGTCGTGGGGACGACCCAATAGTCGTCGGACATGTCGGCGGCTGGCCAACTTTGGCCCGTGGTCGTGGGGACGACCCTATAGTCGTCGGACATGTCGGCGGCTGGCCAACTTTGGCCCGTAGTCGTGGGGACGATCCGATAGTCACCGGACATGACGGTGGCGGGCCAATCTATTCCCGGAGTCGTGGGGACGACCCTGTAGTCGTCGGACATGTCGGTGGCTGGCCAACTTTGGCCCGGTGTCGTGGGGACGACTCTATAGTCGTCGGACATGTCGGCGGCGGGCCAATCTAGTACCGGGGTCGTGGGGACGACACTACAGTCGTCGGACATGTCGGCGGCTGGCCAACTTTGGCCCGTGGTCGTGGGGACGACCCAATAGTCGTCGGACATGTCGGCGGCTGGCCAACTTTGGCCCGTAGTCGTGGGGACGATCCGATAGTCGCCGGACATGACGGTGGCGGGCCAATCTATTCCCGGTGTCGTGGGGACGACCCTATAGTCGTCGGACATGTCGGCGGCTGGCCAACTTTGGCCCGTGGTCGTGGGGACGACCCAATAGTCGTCGGACATGTCGGCGGCTGGCCAACTTTGGCCCGTGGTCGTGGGGACGACCCTATAGTCGTCGGACATGTCGGCGGCTGGCCAACTTTGGCCCGTAGTCGTGGGGACGTTCCGATAGTCGCCGGACATGACGGTGGCGGGCCAATCTATTCCCGGGGTCGTGGGGACGACCCTATAGTCGTCGGACATGTCGGCGGCTGGCCAACTTTGGCCCGTAGTCGTGGGGACGATCCGATAGTCACCGGACATGACGGTGGCGGGCCAATCTATTCCCGGAGTCGTGGGGACGACCCTGTAGTCGTCGGACATGTCGGTGGCTGGCCAACTTTGGCCCGGTGTCGTGGGGACGACTCTATAGTCGTCGGACATGTCGGCGGCGGGCCAATCTAGTACCGGGGTCGTGGGGACGACACTACAGTCGTCGGACATGTCGGCGGCTGGCCAACTTTGGCCCGTGGTCGTGGGGACGACCCAATAGTCGTTGGACATGTCGGCGGCTGGCCAACTTTGGCCTGTGGTTGTGGAAACGACCCTATAGTCGTTGGACATGACGATGGCGGGCCAATCTAGTCCCGGGGTCGTGGGGACGACCCTATAGTCGTCGGACATGTCGGCGGCTGGCCAACTTTGGCCCGTGGTCGTGGGGACGACCCTATATTCGTCGGACATGTCGGCGGCTGGCCAACTTTGGCCCGTAGTCGTGGGGACGATCCGATAGTCGTTGGACATGACGGTGGCGGGCCAATCTAGTCCCGAGGTTGTCGGGACGACCCTATAGTCGTCGGACATGTCGGCGGCTGGCCAACTTTGGCCCGGTGTCGTGGGGACGACTCTATAGTCGTCGGACATGTCGGCGGCTGGCCAACTTTGGCCCGTGGTCGTGGGGACGATCCAATAGTCGTCGGACATGTCGGCGACTGGCCAATCTAGTCCCGAGGTCGTCGGGACGACCCTATAGTCGTCGGGCATGTCGGCGGCTGCCCAACTTTGGCCCGTGGTCGTGGGGACGATCCGATAGTCGTTGGACATGACGGTGGCGGGCCAATCTAGTCCCGGGGTCGTCGGGACGACCCTATAGTCGTCGGACATGTCGGCGGCTGGCCAACTTTGGCCCCGTGTCGTGGGGACGACTCTATAGTCGTCGGACATGTCGGCGGCTGGCCAACCTAGTCCCGAGGTCGTGGGGACGACCCTATAGTCGTCGGACTTGACGGTGGCGGGCCAATCTAGTCCCGGGGTCGTGGGGACGACCCTACAGTCGTCGGACATGTCGGCGGCTGGCCAACTTTGGCCCGTGGTCGTGGGGACGACCCAATAGTCGTCGGACATGTCGGCGGCTGGCCAAGTTTGGCCCGTGGTCGTGGGGACGATCCGATAGTCGTTGGACATGACGGTGGCGGGCCAATCCAGTCCCGTGGTTGTGGGGACGACCCTATAGTCGTTGGACATGACGGTGGCGGGCCAATCTAGTCCCGGGGTCGTGGGGACGACCCTATAGTCGTCGGACATGTCGGCGGCTGGCCAACTTTGGCCCGTAGTCGTGGGGACGATCCGATAGTCGCCGGACATGACGGTGGCGGGCCAATCTATTCCCGGGGTCGTGGGGACGACCCTATAGTCGTCGGACATGTCGGCGGCTGGCCAACTTTGGCCCGTGGTCGTGGGGACGACCCAATAGTCGTTGACATGTCGGCGGCTGGCCAACTTTGGCCTGTGGTTGTGGGGACGACCCTATAGTCGTTGGACATGACGGTGGCGGGCCAATCTAGTCCCGGGGTCGTGGGGACGACCCTATAGTCGTCGGACAAGACGGCGGCTGGACATCTTTGGCCCGGGGTCCTGGGGACGACCCTATAGTCGTCGGACATGTCGGCGGCTGGCCAACTTTGGCCCGTGGTCGTGGGGACGACCCTATAGTCGTCGGACATGTCGGCGGCTGGCCAACATTGACCCGTGGTCGTGGGGACGACCCAATAGTCGTTGGACATGTCAGCGGCTGGCCAACTTTGGCCCGGTGTCGTGGGGACGACTCTATAGTCGTCGGACATGTCGGCGGCTGGCCAACTTTGGCCCCTGGTCGTGGGGACGACCCAATAGTGGTCGGACATGTCGGCGGCTGGCCAACCTAGTCCCGAGGTCGTGGGGACGACCCTATAGTCGTCGGACTTGACGGTGGTGGGCCAATCTAGTCCCGGGGTCCTGGGGACAACCCTACAGTCGTCGGACATTTCGGCGGCTTGCCAACTTTGGCCCGGGGTCGTGGGGACGACTCTATAGTCGTCGGACTTGACGGTGGCGGGCCAATCTAGTCCCGGGGCCGTGGGGACGACCCTACAGTCGTCGGACATTTCGGCGGCTTGCCAACATTGGCCCGGGGTCGTGGGGACGACCCTATAATCGTCGGACATGTCGGCGGGTGGCCAACCTAGTCCCGCGGTCTTGGGGGCGACCCTATAGTCGTCGGACATGTCGGCGGCTGGCCAACTTTGGCCCGTGGTCGCGGGGACGACCCAATAGTCGTTGGACATGTCGGCGGCTGGCCAACTTTGGCCCGTGGTTGTGGGGACGACCCTATAGTCGTTGGACATGACGGTGGCGGGCCAATCTAGTCCCGGGGTCGTGGGGACGACCCTATAGTCGTCGGACAAGACGGCGGCTGGACATCTTTGGCCCGGGGTCGTGGGGACGACCCTATAGTCGTCGGACATGTCGGCGGCTGGCCAACTTTGGCCCGTGGTCGTGGGGACGATCCAATAGTCGTCGGACATGTCGGCGGCTGGCCAACTTTGGCCCGTGGTCGTGGGGACGACCCAATAGTCGTCGGACATGTCGGCGGCTGGCCAAGTTTGGCCCGTGGTCGTGGGGACGATCCGATAGTCGTTGGACATGACGGTGGCGGGCCAATCTAGTCCCGGGGTCGTCGGGACGACCCTATAGTCGTCGGACATGTCGGTGGCTGGCCAACTTTCGCCCGGTGTCGTGGGGAGGACTCTATAGTCGTCGGACATGTCGGCGGCTGGCCAACTTTGGCCCGTGGTCGTGGGGACGATCCGATAGTCGTTGGACATGACGGTGGCGGGCCAATCTAGTCCCGAGGTCGTCGGGACGACCCTATAGTCGTCGGACATGTCGGCGGCTGGACATCTTTGGCCCGGGGTCGTGGGGACGACCCTATAGTTGTCGGACATGTCGGCGGCTGGCCAACTGTGGCCCCTGGTCGTGGGGACGACCCAATAGTGGTCGGGCATGTCGGCGGCTGGCCAAGCTTGTCCCGGGGTCGTGGGGACGACCCTATAATCGTCGGACAAGACGGCGGCGGGCCAATCCAGTCCCGGGGTCGTAGGGACGACCCTATAGTCGACGGACATGTCGGCGATTGGCCAACATTGGCCCGTGGTCGTGGGGACGACCCAATAGTCGTTGGACATGTCAGCGGCTGGCCAACTTTGGCCCGGTGTCGTGGGGACGACTCTATAGTCGTTGGACATGTGGGCGGCTGGCCAATCTAGTCCCGGGGACGTGGGGACGACCCTATAGTCTTCGGACATGTCGGCGGCTGGCCAACTTTGGCCCGGGGTCGTGGGGACGACTCTATAGTCGTTGGACATGTCGGCGGCTGGCCAATCTAGTCCCGGGGACGTGGGGACGACCCTATAGTCGACGGACATGTCGGCGATTGGCCAACATTGGCCCGTGGTCGTGGGGACGACCCAATAGTCGTTGGACATGTCAGCGGCTGGCCAACTTTGGCCCGGTGTCGTGGGGACGACTCTAGAGTCGTCGGACATGTCGGCGGCTGGCCAACTTTGGCCCCTGGTCGTGGGGACGACCCAATAGTGGTCGGACATGTCGGCGGCTGGCCAACCTAGTCCCGAGGTCGTGGGGACGACCCTATAGTCGTCGGACTTGACGGTGGCGGGCCAATCTAGTCCCAGGGTCGTGGGGACGACCCTATAGTCTTCGGACATGTCGGCGGCTGGCCAACTTTGGCCCGTAGTCGTGGGGACGATCCGATAGTCGCCGGACATGGCGGTGCCGGGCCAATCTATTCCCGGGGTCGTGGGGACGACCCTATAGTCGTCGGGCATTTCGGCGGCTGGCCAACTTTGGCCCGGTGTCGTGGGGACGACTCTATAGTCGTCGGACATGTCGGCGGCGGGCCAATCTAGTACCGGGGTCGTGGGGACGACCGTATAGTCTTCGGACATGTCGGCGGCTGGCCAACTTTGGCCCGTGGTCGTGGGGACGACCCAATAGTCGTCGGACATGTCAGCGGCTGGCCAACTTTGGCCCGGTGTCGTGGGGACGACTCTATAGTCGTTGGACATGTGGGCGGCTGGCCAATCTAGTCCCGGGGACGTGGGGACGACCCTATAGTCTTCGGACATGTCGGCGGCTGGCCAACTTTGGCCCGGTGTCGTGGGGACGACTCTATAGTCGTCGGACATGTCGGCGGCTGGCCAACATTGACCCGTGGTCGTGGGGACGACCCAATAGTCGTTGGACATGTCAGCGGCTGGCCAACTTTGGCCCGGTGTCGTGGGGACGACTCTATAGTCGTTGGACATGTGGGCGGCTGGCCAATCTAGTCCCGGGGACGTGGGGACGACCCTATAGTCTTCGGACATGTAGGCGGCTGGCCAACTTTGGCCCGGGGTCGTGGGGACGACTCTATAGTCGTTGGACATGTCGGCGGCTGGCCAATCTAGTCCCGGGGACGTGGGGACGACCCTATAGTCTTCGGACATGTCGGCGGCTGGCCAACTTTGGCCCGGGGTCGTGGGGACGACTCTATAGTCGTTGGACATGTCGGCGGCTGGCCAATCTAGTCCCGGGGACGTGGGGACGACCCTATAGTCGTCGGACATGTCGGCGGCTGGCCAACATTGACCCGTGGTCGTGGGGACGACCCAATAGTCGTTGGACATGTCAGCGGCTGGCCAACTTTGGCCCGGTGTCGTGGGGACGACTCTATAGTCGTTGGACATGTGGGCGGCTGGCCAATCTAGTCCCGGGGACGTGGGGACGACCCTATAGTCTTCGGACATGTAGGCGGCTGGCCAACTTTGGCCCGGGGTCGTGGGGACGACTCTATAGTCGTCGGACATGTCGGCGGCTGGCCAGCTTTGGCCCCTGGTCGTGGGGACGACCCAATAGTGGTCGGACATGTCGGCGGCTGGCCAACCTAGTCCCGAGGTCGTGGGGACGACCCTATAGTCGTCGGACTTGACGGTGGCGGGCCAATCTAGTCCCAGGGTCGTGGGGACGACCCTATAGTCTTCGGACATGTCGGCGGCTGGCCAACTTTGGCCCGGTGTCGTGGGGACGACTCTATAGTCGTTGGACATGTGGGCGGCTGGCCAATCTAGTCCCGGGGACGTGGGGACGACCCTATAGTCTTCGGACATGTAGGCGGCTGGCCAACTTTGGCCCGGGGTCGTGGGGACGACTCTATAGTCGTCGGACATGTCGGCGGCTGGCCAGCTTTGGCCCCTGGTCGTGGGGACGACCCAATAGTGGTCGGACATGTCGGCGGCTGGCCAACCTAGTCCCGAGGTCGTGGGGACGACCCTATAGTCGTCGGACTTGACGGTGGCGGGCCAATCTAGTCCCAGGGTCGTGGGGACGACCCTATAGTCGTCGGACATGTCGGCGGCTGGCCAACTTTGGCCCGTGGTCGTGGGGACGATCCAATAGTCGTCGGACATGTCGGTGGCTGGCCAACTTTGGCCCGGTGTCGTGGGGACGACTCTATAGTCGTCGGACATGTCGGCGGCTGGCCAACCTAGACCCGGGGTCGTAGGGACGACCCTATTGTCGTCGGACATGACGGTGGCGGGCCAATCTAGTCCCGGGGTCGTGGGGACGATCCGATAGTCGTTGGACATGACGGTGGCGGGCCAATCTAGTCCCGGGGTCGTCGGGACGACCCTATAGTCGTCGGACATGTCGGCGGCTGGCCAATATAGTCGCGGGGTCGTGGGGACGACCCAATAGTCGTCGGACATGTCGGCGGCTGGCCAACTTTGGCCCGTAGTCGTGGGGACGATCCGATATTCGCCGGACATGACGGTGGCGGGCCAAACTATTCCCGGGGTCGTGGGGACGACCCTATAGTCGTCGGACATGTCGGCGGCTGGCCAACTTTGGCCCGGTGTCGTGGGGACGACCCTATAGTCGTCGGACACGTCGGCGGCTGGCCAACTTTGGCCTGTGGTCGTGGGGACGACCCTATAGCCGTCGGACATGTCGGCGGCTGGCCAACATTGGCCCGTGGTCGTGGGGACGAACCAATAGTCATCGGACATGTCGGCGGCTGGCCAACTTTGGCCCGTGGTCGTGGGGACGATCCGATAGTCGATGGATATGACGGTGCCGGGCCAATCAAGTCCCGGGGTCGTAGGTACGACCCTATAGTCATCGGACATGTCGGCGATTGGCCATTATTGGCCCGGGGTCGTGGGGACGACCGTATATTCGTCGGACATGACGGTGGCGGGCCAATCTAGTCCCGGGGTCGTGGGGACGACCCTATAGTCGTCGGACAACACGGCGGCTGGACATCTTTGGCCCGCGGTCGTGGGGACGACCCTATAGTCGTCGGACATGACGGTGGCGGGCCAATCTAGTCCCAGGGTCGTTGGGACGACCCTATAGTCGTCGGACATGTCGGCGGCTGGCCAACTTTGGCCCGTGGTCGTGGGGACGACTCTATAGTCGTCGGACATGTCGGCGGCTGGCCAACCTAGACCCGGGGTCGTGGGGACGACCCTATTGTCGTCGGACATGACGGTGGCGGGCCAATCTAGTCCCGGGGTCGTGGGGACGACCCTATAGTCGTCGGACATGTCGGCGGCTGGCCAACTTTGGCCCGTGGTCTTGGGGACGACTGTATAGTCGTCGGACATGTCGGCGGCTGGCCATTCTAGTCCCGGGGTCGTGGGGACGACCCTATAGTCGTCGGACATGTCGGCGGCGGGCCAACTTTGGCCCGGGGTCGTGGAGACGACCCTATAGTCATCGGACATGTCGGCGATTGGCCATTATTGGCCCGGGGTCGTGGGGACGACCGTATATTCGTCGGACATGACGGTGGCGGGCCAATCTAGTCCCGGGGTCGTGGGGACGACCCTATAGTCGTCGGACATATCAGCGGCTGGCCAACTTTTGCCCGGGGTCGTGGGGACGACCCTATAGTCGTCGGACATGTCGGCGGCTTGCCAACTTTGGCCCGGGGTCGTGGGGACGACCCTATAGTCGTCGGACATGTCGGCGGCTGGCCAACTTTGGCCCGGTGTCGTGGAGACGACTCTATAGTCGTCGGACATGTCGGCGGCGGCCCAATCTAGTTCCGGGGTCGTGAGGACGACCCTATAGTCGTCGGACATGTCGGCGGCTGGCCAACTTTGGCCCATGGTCGTGGGGACGACCCAATAGTCGTTGGACATGTCGGCGGCTGGCCAGCTTTGGCCCGTGGTTGTGGGGACGACCCTATAGTCGTTGGACATGACGGTGGCGGGCCAATCTAGTCCCGGGGTCGTGGGGACGACCCTATAGTCGTCGGACATGTCGGCGGCTTGCCAACTTTGGCCCGGGGTCGTGGGGACGACCCTATAGTCGTCGGACATGTCGGCGGCTGGCCAACTTTGGCCCGTGGTCGTGGGGACGATCCAATAGTCGTCGGACATGTCGGTGGCTGGCCAACTTTGGCCCGAGGTCGTGGGGACGACCCTATAGTAGTCGGACATGTCGGCGGCTGTCCAACTTGGGCCCGGTGTCGTGGGGACGACTCTATAGTCGTCGGACATGTCGGCGGCTGGCCAACCTAGACCCGGGGTCGTGGGGACGACCCTATTGTCGTCGGACATGACGGTGGCGGGCCAATCTAGTCCCGGGGTCGTGGGGACGACCCTATAGTCGTCGGACATGTCGGCGGCTGGCCAACTTTGGCCCGTGGTCTTGGGGACGACTGTATAGTCGTCGGACATGTCGGCGGCTGGCCATTCTAGTCCCGGGGTCGTGGGGACGACCCTATAGTCGTCGGACATGTCGGCGGCGGGCCAACTTTGGCCCGGGGTCGTGGAGACGACCCTATAGTCATCGGACATGTCGGCGATTGGCCATTATTGGCCCGGGGTCGTGGGGACGACCGTATATTCGTCGGACATGACGGTGGCGGGCCAATCTAGTCCCGGGGTCGTGGGGACGACCCTATAGTCGTCGGACATATCAGCGGCTGGCCAACTTTTGCCCGGGCTCGTGGGGACGACCCTATAGTCGTCGGACATGTCGGCGGCTTGCCAACTTTGGCCCGGGGTCGTGGGGACGACCCTATAGTCGTCGGACATGTCGGCGGCTGGCCAACTTTGGCCCGGTGTCGTGGGGACGACTCTATAGTCGTCGGACATGTCGGCGGCGGCCCAATCTAGTACCGGGGTCGTGAGGACGACACTATAGTCGTCGGACATGTCGGCGGCTGGCCAAGTTTGGCCCATGGTCGTGGGGACGACCCAATAGTCGTTGGACATGTCGGCGGCTGGCCAGCTTTGGCCCGTGGTTGTGGGGACGACCCTATAGTCGTTGGACATGACGGTGGCGGGCCAATCTAGTCCCGGGGTCGTGGGGACGACCCTATAGTCGTCGGACATGTCGGCGGCTTGCCAACTTTGGCCCGGGGTCGTGGGGACGACCCTATAGTCGTCGGACATGTCGGCGGCTGGCCAACTTTGGCCCGTGGTCGTGGGGACGATCCAATAGTCGTCGGACATGTCGGTGGCTGGCCAACTTTGGCCCGAGGTCGTGGGGACGACCCTATAGTAGTCGGACATGTCGGCGGCTGTCCAACTTTGGCCCGGTGTCGTGGGGACGACTCTATAGTCGTCGGACATGTCGGCGGCTGGCCAACCTAGACCCGGGGTCGTGGGGACGACCCTATTGTCGATGGATATGACGGTGCCGGGCCAACCTAGTCCCGAGGTCTTGAGGGCGACCCTATAGTCGTCGGACATGTCGGCGGCTGGCCAACGTTGGCCGTGGTCGCGAGGACGACCCAATAGTCGTTGGACATGTCGGCGGCTGGCCAACTTTGGCCCGTGGTTGTGGGGACGACCCTATAGTCGTTGGACATGACGGTGGCGGGCCAATCTAGTCCCGGGGTGGTGGGGACGACCCTATAGTCGTCGGACAAGACGGCGGCTGGACATCTTTGGCCCGGGGTCGTGGGGACGACCCTATAGTCGTCGGACATGTCGGCGGCTGGCCAACTTTGGCCCGTGGTCGTGGGGACGATCCAATAGTCGTCGGACATGACGGTGGCTGGCCAACTTTGGCCCGGTGTCGTGGGGACGACTCTATAGTCGTCGGACATGTCGGCGGCTGGCCAACCTAGACCCGGGGTCGTAGGGACGACCCTATTGTCGTCGGACATGACGGTGGCGGGCCAATCTAGTCCCGGGGTCGTGGGGACGATCCGATAGTCGTTGGACATGACGGTGGCGGGCCAATCTAGTCCCGGGGTCGTCGGGACGACCCTATAGTCGTCGGACATGTCGGCGGCTGGCCAATCTAGTCGCGGGGTCGTGGGGACGACCCAATAGTCGTCGGACATGTCGGCGGTTGGCCAACTTTGGCCTGTGGTCGTGGGGACGACTCTATAGTCGTCGGACATGTCGGCGGCTGGCCAACCTAGACCCGTGGTCGTGGGGACGACCCTATTGTCGTCGGACATGACGGTGGCGGGCCAATCTAGTCCCGGGGTCGTGGGGACGACCCTATAGTCGTTGGACATGTCGGCGGCTGGCCAGCTTTGGCCCGTGGTTGTGGGGACGACCCTATAGTCGTTGGACATGACGGTGGCGGGCCAATCTAGTCCCGGGGTCGTGGGGACGACCCTATAGTCGTCGGACATGTCGGCGGGTTGCCAACTTTGGCCCGGGGTCGTGGGGACGACCCTATAGTCGTCGGACATGTCGGCGGCTGGCCAACTTTGGCCCGTGGTCGTGGGGACGATCCAATAGTCGTCGGACATGTCGGTGGCGGGCCAACTTTGGCCCGGGGTCGTGGAGACGACCCTATAGTCATCGGACATGTCGGCGATTGGCCATTATTGGTCCGGGGTCGTGGGGACGACCGTATATTCGTCGGACATGACGGTGGCGGGCCAATCTAGTCCCGGGGTCGTGGGGACGACCCTATAGTCGTCGGACATATCAGCGGCTGGCCAACTTTTGCCCGGGGTCGTGGGGACGACCCTATAGTCGTCGGACATGTCGGCGGCTTGCCAACTTTGGCCCGAGGTCGTGGGGACGACCCTATAGTAGTCGGACATGTCGGCGGCTGTCCAACTTTGGCCCGGTGTCGTGGGGACGACTCTATAGTCGTCGGACATGTCGGCGGCTGGCCAACCTAGACCCGGGGTCGTGGGGACGACCCTATTGTCGTCGGACATGACGGTGGCGGGCCAATCTAGTCCCGGGGTCGTGGGGACGACCCTATAGTCGTCGGACAAGACGGCGGCGGGCCAATCCAGTCCCGGGGTCGTAGGGACGACCCTATAGTCGTCGGACATGTCGGCGGTTGGCCAACTTTGGCCTGTGGTCGTGGGGACGACTCTATAGTCGTCGGACATGTCGGCGGCTGGCCAACCTAGACCCGGGGTCGTGGGGACGACCCTATTGTCGTCGGACATGACGGTGGCGGGCCAATCTAGTCCCGGGGTCGTGGGGACGACCCTATAGTCGTCGGACATGTCGGCGGCTAGCCAACTTTGGCCCGTGGTCTTGGGGACGACTGTATAGTCGTCGGACATGTCGGCGGCTGGCCATTCTAGTCCCGGGGTCGTGGGGACGACCCTATAGTCGTCGGACATGTCGGCGGCGGGCCAACTTTGGCCCGGGGTCGTGGAGACGACCCTATAGTCATCGGACATGTCGGCGATTGGCCATTATTGGCCCGGGGTCGTGGGGACGACCGTATATTCGTCGGACATGACGGTGGCGGGCCAATCTAGTCCCGGGGTCGTGGGGACGACCCTATAGTCGTCGGACATATCAGCGGCTGGCCAACTTTTGCCCGGGGTCGTGGGGACGACCCTATAGTCGTCGGACATGTCGGCGGCTGGCCAATCTAGTCGCGGGGTCGTGGGGACGACCCAATAGTCGTCGGACATGTCGGCGGCGGCCAACTTTGGCCCGTAGTCGTGGGGACGATCCGATATTCGCCGGACATGACGGTGGCGGGCCAATCTATTCCCGGGGTCGTGGGGACGACCCTATAGTCGTCGGACATGTCGGCGGCTGGCCAACTTTGGCCCGGTGTCGTGGGGACGACCCTATAGTCGTCGGACATGTCGGCGGCTGGCCAACTTTGGCCTGTGGTCGTGGGGACGACCCTATAGCCGTCGGACATGTCGGCGGCTGGCCAACATTGGCCCGTGGTCGTGGGGACGAACCAATAGTCATCGGACATGTCGGCGGCTGGCCAACTTTGGCCCGTGGTCGTGGGGACGATCCGATAGTCGATGGATATGACAGTGCCGGGCCAATCAAGTCCCGGGGTCGTAGGTACGACCCTATAGTCATCGGACATGTCGGCGATTGGCCATTATTGGCCCGGGGTCGTAGGGACGACCGTATATTCGTCGGACATGACGGTGGCGGGCCAATCTAGTCCCGGGGTCGTGGGGACGACCCTATAGTCGTCGGACAACACGGCGGCTGGACATCTTTGGCCCGCGGTCGTGGGGACGACCCTATAGTCGTCGGACATGACGGTGGCGGGCCAATATAGTCCCAGGGTCGTTGGGACGACCCTATAGTCGTCGGACATGTCGGCGGCTGGCCAACTTTGGCCCGTGGTCGTGGGGACGACTCTATAGTCGTCGGACATGTCGGCGGCTGGCCAACCTAGACCCGGGGTCGTGGGGACGACCCTATTGTCGTCGGACATGACGGTGGCGGGCCAATCTAGTCCCGGGGTCGTGGGGACGACCCTATAGTCGTCGGACATGTCGGCGGCTGGCCAACTTTGGCCCGTGGTCTTGGGGACGACTGTATAGTCGTCGGACATGTCGGCGACTGGCCATTCTAGTCCCGGGGTCGTGGGGACGACCCTATAGTCGTCGGACATGTCGGCGGCGGGCCAACTTTGGCCCGGGGTCGTGGAGACGACCCTATAGTCATCGGACATGTCGGCGATTGGCCATTATTGGCCCGGGGTCGTGGGGACGACCGTATATTCGTCGGACATGACGGTGGCGGGCCAATCTAGTCCCGGGGTCGTGGGGACGACCCTATAGTCGTCGGACATATCAGCGGCTGGCCAACTTTTGCCCGGGGTCGTGGGGACGACCCTATAGTCGTCGGACATGTCGGCGGCTTGCCAACTTTGGCCCGGGGTCGTGGGGACGACCCTATAGTCGTCGGACATGTCGGCGGCTGGCCAACTTTGGCCCGGTGTCGTGGGGACGACTCTATAGTCGTCGGACATGTCGGCGGCGGCCCAATCTAGTTCCGGGGTCGTGAGGACGACACTATAGTCGTCGGACATGTCGGCGGCTGTCCAACTTTGGCCCATGGTCGTGGGGACGACCCAATAGTCGTTGGACATGTCGGCGGCTGGCCAGCTTTGGCCCGTGGTTGTGGGGACGACCCTATAGTCGTTGGACATGACGGTGGCGGGCCAATCTAGTCCCGGGGTCGTGGGGACGACCCTATAGTCGTCGGACATGTCGGCGGCTTGCCAACTTTGGCCCGGGGTCGTGGGGACGACCCTATAGTCTTCGGACATGTCGGCGGCTGGCCAACTTTGGCCCGTGGTCGTGGGGACGACTCTATAGTCGTCGGACATGTCGGCGGCTGGCCAACCTAGACCCGGGGTCGTGGGGACGACCCTATTGTCGTCGGACATGTCGGCGGCTGGCCAACCTAGACCCGGGGTCGTGGGGACGACCCTATTGTCGTCGGACATGACGGTGGCGGGCCAATCTAGTCCCGGGGTCGTGGGGACGACCCTATAGTCGTCGGACATGTCGGTGGCGGGCCAATCTAGACCCGGGGTCATGGGAACCACCCTATAGTCGTCGGATATTTCGGCGGCCGGCCAACTTTGGCCCGTGATCGTGGGGACGACCCTATAGTCGTCGGACATTTCGGCGGCTTGCCAACTTTGGCCCGGGGTCGTGGGGACGACCCTATAGTCGTCGGACATGTCGGCGGCTGGCCAACCTAGTCCCGAGGTCGTGGGGACGACCCTATAGTCGTCGGACTTGACGGTGGCGGGCCAATCTAGTCCCGGGGTCGTGGGGACGACCCTACAGTCGTCGGACATTTCGGCGGCTTGCCAGCTTTGGCCCGGGGTCGTGGGGACGACCCTATTGTCGTCGGACATGACGGTGGCGGGCCAATCTAGTCCCGGGGTCGTGGGGACGATCCGATAGTCGTTGGACATGACGGTGGCGGGCCAATCTAGTCCCGGGGTCGTCGGGACGACCCTATAGTCGTCGGACATGTCGGCGGCTGGCCAATCTAGTCCCGGGGTCGTGGGGACGACCCTATAGTCTTCGGACATGTCGGCGGCTGGCCAACTTTGGCCCGTGGTCGTGGGGACGACCCAATAGTCGTCGGACATGTCGGCGGCTGGCCAACTTTGGCCCGTAGTCGTGGGGACGATCCGATATTCGCCGGACATGACGGTGGCGGGCCAATCTATTCCCGGGGTCGTGGGGACGACCCTATAGTCTTCGGACATGTCGGCGCCCTGGCCAACTTTGGCCCGTGGTCGTGGGGACGACCCAATAGTCGTCGGACATGTCGGCGGCTGCCCAACTTTGGCCCGTGGTCGTGGGGACGACCCAATAGTCGTCGGACATGTCGGCGGCTGGCCAACTTTGGCCCGTGGTCGTGGGGACGATCCGATAGTCGTTGGACATGACGGTGGCGGGCCAATCTAGTCCCGGGGTCGTGGGGACGACCCTACAGTCGTCGGACATGTCGGCGGCGGGCCAACTTTGGCCCGGGGTCGTGGAGACGACCCTATAGTCGTCGGACATGTCGGCGGCTGGCCAACTTTGGCCCGGTGTCGTGGGGACGACTCTATAGTCGTCGGACATGTCGGCGGCGGCCCAATCTAGTTCCGGGGTCGTGAGGACGACACTATAGTCGTCGGACATGTCGGCGGCTGGCCAACTTTGGCCCATGGTCGTGGGGACGACCCAATAGTCGTTGGACAAGTCGGCGGCTGGCCAGCTTTGGCCCGTGGTTGTGGGGACGACCCTATAGTCGTTGGACATGACGGTGGCGGGCCAATCTAGTCCCGGGGTCGTCGGGACGACCCTATAGTCGTCGGACATGTCGGCGGCTGGCCAATCTAGTCGCGGGGTCGTGGGGACGACCCAATAGTCGTCGGACATGTCGGCGGTTGGCCAACTTTGGCCTGTGGTCGTGGGGACGACTCTATAGTCGTCGGACATGTCGGCGGCTGGCCAACCTAGACCCGTGGTCGTGGGGACGACCCTATTGTCGTCGGACATGACGGTGGCGGGCCAATCTAGTCCCGGGGTCGTGGGGACGACCCTATAGTCGTTGGACATGTCGGCGGCTGGCCAGCTTTGGCCCGTGGTTGTGGGGACGACCCTATAGTCGTCGGACATGACGGTGGCGGGCCAATCTAGTCCCGGGGTCGTGGGGACGACCCTATAGTCGTCGGACATGTCGGCGGCTGGCCAACTTTGGCCCGTGGTCTTGGGGACGACTGTATAGTCGTCGGACATGTCGGCGGCTGGCCAACTTTGGCCCGTGGTCGTGGGGACGACCCAATAGTCGTCGGACATGTCGGCGGCTGGCCAACTTTGGCCCGTAGTCGTGGGGACGATCCGATAGTCGCCGGACATGACGGTGGCGGGCCAATCTATCCCCGGGGTCGTCGGGACGACCCTATAGTCGTCGGACATGTCGGCGGCTGGACAACTTTGGCCCGGTGTCGTGGGGGCGACTCTATAGTCGTCGGACATGTCGGCGGCGGGCCAATCTAGTACCGGGGTCGTGGGGACGACCCTATAGTCTTCGGACATGTCGGCGCCCTGGCCAACTTTGGCCCGTGGTCGTGGGGACGACCCAATAGTCGTCGGACATGTCGGCGGCTGCCCAACTTTGGCCCGTGGTCGTGGGGACGACCCAATAGTCGTCGGACATGTCGGCGGCTGGCCAACTTTGGCCCGTGGTCGTGGGGACGATCCGATAGTCGTTGGACATGACGGTGGCGGGCCAATCTAGTCCCGGGGTCGTGGGGACGACCCTACAGTCGTCGGACATGTCGGCGGCTGGCCAACCTAGACCCGGGGTCGTGGGGACGACCCTATTGTCGTCGGACATGACGGTGGCGGGCCAATCTAGTCCCGGGGTCGTGGGGACGACCCTATAGTCGTCGGACATGTCGGCGGCTGGCCAATCTAGTCGCGGGGTCGTGGGGACGACCCAATAGTCGTCGGACATGTCGGCGGCTGGCCAACTTTGGCCCGTAGTCGTGGGGACGATCCGATATTCGCCGGACATGACGGTGGCGGGCCAATCTATTCCCGGGGTCGTGGGGACGACCCTATAGTCGTCGGACATGTCGGCGGCTGGCCAACTTTGGCCCGGTGTCGTGGGGACGACCCTATAGTCGTCGGACATGTCGGCGACTGGCCAACTTTGGCCTGTGGTCGTGGGGACGACCCTATAGCCGTCGGACATGTCGGCGGCTGGCCAACATTGGCCCGTGGTCGTGGGGACGAACCAATAGTCATCGGACATGTCGGCGGCTGGCCAACTTTGGCCCGTGGTCGTGGGGACGATCCGATAGTCGATGGATATGACGGTGCCGGGCCAATCAAGTCCCGGGGTCGTAGGTACGACCCTATAGTCATCGGACATGTCGGCGATTGGCCATTATTGGCCCGGGGTCGTGGGGACGACCGTATGTTCGTCGGACATGACGGTGGCGGGCCAATCTAGTCCCGGGGTCGTGGGGACGACCCTATAGTCGTCGGACAACACGGCGGCTGGACATCTTTGGCCCGCGGTCGTGGGGACGACCCTATAGTCGTCGGACATGACGGTGGCGGGCCAATCTAGTCCCAGGGTCGTTGGGACGATCCTATAGTCGTCGGACATGTCGGCGGCTGGCCAACTTTGGCCCGTGGTCGTGGGGACGACTCTATAGTCGTCGGACATGTCGGCGGCTGGCCAACCAAGACCCGGGGTCGTGGGGACGACCCTATTGTCGTCGGACATGACGGTGGCGGGCCAATCTAGTCCCGGGGTCGTGGGGACGACCCTATAGTCGTCGGACATGTCGGCGGCTGGCCAACTTTGGCCCGTGGTCTTGGGGACGACTGTATAGTCGTCGGACATGTCGGCGGCTGGCCATTCTAGTCCCGGGGTCGTGGGGACGACCCTATAGTCGTCGGACATGTCGGCGGCGGGCCAACTTTGGCCCGGGGTCGTGGAGACGACCCTATAGTCATCGGACATGTCGGCGATTGGCCATTATTGGCCCGGGGTCGTGGGGACGACTCTATAGTCGTCGGACATGTCGGCGGCTGGCCAACCTAGACCCGGGGTCGTGGGGACGACCCTATTGTCGTCGGACATGACGGTGGCGGGCCAATCTAGTCCCGGGGTCGTGGGGACGACCCTATAGTCGTCGGACATGTCGGCGGCTGGCCAACTTTGGCCCGTGGTCTTGGGGACGACTGTATAGTCGTCGGACATGTCGGCGGCTGGCCATTCTAGTCCCGGGGTCGTGGGGACGACCCTATAGTCGTCGGACATGTCGGCGGCGGGCCAACTTTGGCCCGGGGTCGTGGAGACGACCCTATAGTCATCGGACATGTCGGCGATTGGCCATTATTGGCCCGGGGTCGTGGGGACGACTCTATAGTCGTCGGACATGTCGGCGGCTGGCCAACCTAGACCCGTGGTCTTGGGGACGACTGTATAGTCGTCGGACATGTCGGCGGCTGGCCATTCTAGTCCCGGGGTCGTGGGGACGACCCTATAGTCGTCGGACATGTCGGCGGCTTGCCAACTTTGGCCCGGGGTCGTGGGGACGACCCTATAGTCGTCGGACATGTCGGCGGCTGGCCAACCTAGTCCCGAGGTCGTGGGGACGACCCTATAGTCGTCGGACTTGACGGTGGCGGGCCAATCTAGTCCCGGGGTCGTGGGGACGACCCTACAGTCGTCGGACATTTCGGCGGCTTGCCAGCATTGGCCCGGGGTCGTGGGGACGACCCTATTGTCGTCGGACATGACGGTGGCGGGCCAATCTAGTCCCGGGGTCGTGGGGACGACCCTATTGTCGTCGGACATGTCGGCGGCTGGCCAACTTTGGCCCGTGGTCTTGGGGACGACTGTATAGTCGTCGGACATGTCGGCGGCTGGCCATTCTAGTCCCGGGGTCGTGGGGACGACCCTATAGTCGTCGGACATGTCGGCGGCGGGCCAACTTTGGCCCGGGGTCGATGAGACGACCCTATAGTCATCGGACATGTCGGCGATTGGCCATTATTGGCCCGGGGTCGTGGGGACGACCGTATATTCGTCGGACATGACGGTGGCGGGCCAATCTAGTCCCGGGGTCGTGGGGACGACCCTATAGTCGTCGGACATATCAGCGGCTGGCCAACTTTTGCCCGGGGTCGTGGGGACGACCCTATAGTCGTCGGACATGTCGGCGGCTTGCCAACTTTGGCCCGGGGTCGTGGGGACGACCCTATAGTCGTCGGACATGTCGGCGGCTGGCCAACTTTGGCCCGGTGTCGTGGGGACGACTCTATAGTCGTCGGACATGTCGGCGGCGGCCCAATCTAGTACCGGGGTCGTGAGGACGACACTATAGTCGTCGGACATGTCGGCGGCTGGCCAACTTTGGCCCATGGTCGTGGGGACGACCCAATAGTCGTTGGACATGTCGGCGGCTGGCCAGCTTTGGCCCGTGGTTGTGGGGACGACCCTATAGTCGTTGGACATGACGGTGGCGGGCCAATCTAGTCCCGGGGTCGTGGGGACGACCCTATAGTCGTCGGACATGTCGGCGGCTTGCCAACTTTGGCCCGGGGTCGTGGGGACGACCCTATAGTCGTCGGACATGCCGGCGGCTGGCCAACTTTGGCCCGTGGTCGTGGGGACGATCCAATAGTCGTCGGACATGTCGGTGGCTGGCCAACTTTGGCCCGAGGTCGTGGGGACGACCCTATAGTAGTCGGACATGTCGGCGGCTGTCCAACTTTGGCCCGGTGTCGTGGGGACGACTCTATAGTCGTCGGACATGTCGGCGGCTGGCCAACCTAGACCCGGGGTCGTGGGGACGACCCTATTGTCGATGGATATGACGGTGCCGGGCCAACCTAGTCCCGAGGTCTTGGGGGCGACCCTATAGTCGTCGGACATGTCGGCGGCTGGCCAACTTTGGCCGTGGTCGCGAGGACGACCCAATAGTCGTTGGACATGTCGGCGGCTGGCCAACTTTGGCCCGTGGTTGTGGGGACGACCCTATAGTCGTCGGACATGTCGGCGGCTGGCCAACTTTGGCCCGGTGTCGTGGGGACGACTCTATAGTCGTCGGACATGTCGGCGGCGGGCCAATCTAGTACCGGGGTCGTGGGGACGACCCTATAGTCTTCGGACATGTCGGCGGCTGGCCAACTTTGGCCCGTGGTCGTGGGGACGACCCAATAGTCGTCGGACATGTCGGCGGCTGCCCAACTTTGGCCCGTGGTCGTGGGGACGACCCAATAGTCGTCGGACATGTCGGCGGCTGGCCAACTTTGGCCCGTGGTCGTGGGGACGATCCGATAGTCGTTGGACATGACGGTGGCGGGCCAATCTAGTCCCGGAGTCGTCGGGACGACCCTATAGTCGTCGGACATGTCGGCGGCTGGCCAACTGTGGCCCCTGGTCGTGGGGACGACCCAGTAGTGGTCGGACATGTCGGCGGCTGGCCAACCTAGTCCCGAGGTCGTGGGGACGACCCTATAGTCGTCGGACTTGACGGTGGGGGGCCAATCTAGTCCCGGGGTCGTGGGGACGACCCTACAGTCGTCGGACATTTCGGCGGCTTGCCAGCTTTGGCCCGGGGTCGTGGGGACGACCCTATTGTCGTCGGACATGACGGTGGCGGGCCAATCTAGTCCCGGGGTCGTGGGGACGATCCGATAGTCGTTGGACATGACGGTGGCGGGCCAATCTAGTCCCGGGGTCGTCGGGACGACCCTAAAGTCGTCGGACATGTCGGCGGCTGGCCAATCTAGTCCCGGGGTCGTGGGGACGACCCTATAGTCTTCGGACATGTCGGCGGCTGGCCAACTTTGGCCCGTGGTCGTGGGGACGACCCAATAGTCGTCGGACATGTCGGCGGCTGGCCAACTTTGGCCCGTAGTCGTGGGGACGATCCGATATTCGCCGGACATGACGGTGGCGGGCCAATCTATTCCCGGGGTCGTGGGGACGACCCTACAGTCGTCGGACATTTCGGCGGCTTGCCAGCTTTGGCCCGGGGTCGTGGGGACGACCCTATTGTCGTCGGACATGACGGTGGCGGGCCAATCTAGTCCCGGGGTCGTGGGGACGATCCGATAGTCGTTGGACATGACGGTGGCGGGCCAATCTAGTCCCGGGGTCGTCGGGACGACCCTAAAGTCGTCGGACATGTCGGCGGCTGGCCAATCTAGTCCCGGGGTCGTGGGGACGACCCTATAGTCTTCGGACATGTCGGCGGCTGGCCAACTTTGGCCTGTGGTCGTGGGGACGACCCTATAGCCGTCGGACATGTCGGCGGCTGGCCAACTTTGGCCCGTGGTCGTGGGGACGAACCAATAGTCATCGGACATGTCGGCGGCTGGCCAACTTTGGCCCGTGGTCGTGGGGACGATCCGGTAGTCGATGGATATGACGGTGCCGGGCCAATCAAGTCCCGGGGTCGTAGGTACGACCCTATAGTCATCGGACATGTCGGCGATTGGCCATTATTGGCCCGGGGTCGTGGGGACGACCGTATATTCGTCGGACATGACGGTGGCGGGCCAATCTAGTCCCGGGGTCGTGGGGACGACCCTATAGTCGTCGGACAAGACGGCGGCTGGACATCCTTGGCTCGCGGTCGTGGGGACGACCCTATAGTCGTCGGACATTTCGGCGGCTTGTCAACCTAGTCCCGGGGACGTGGGGACGACCCTATAGTCATTGGACATGACGGTGGCGGGCCATTCTAGTCCCGGGGTCGTGGGGACGACCCTATAGTCGTCGGACATGTCGGCGGCGGGCCAACTTTGGCCCGGGGTCGTGGAGACGACCCTATAGTCATCGGACATGTCGGCGATTGGCCATTATTGGCCCGGGGTCGTGGGGACGACCCTATAGTCGTCGGACATGTCGGCGGCTGGCCATTCTAGTCCCGGGGTCGTGGGGACGACCCTATAGTCGTCGGACAGATCGGCGGCGGCCAACTTTGGCCCGGGGTCGTGGAGACGACCCTATAGTCATCGGACATGTCGGCGATTGGCCATTATTGGCCCGGGGTCGTGGGGACGACCGTATATTCGTCGGACATGACGGTGGCGGGCCAATCTAGTCCCGGGGTCGTGCGTACGACCCTATAGTCGTCGGACATATCAGCGGCTGGCCAACTTTTGCCCGGGGTCGTGGGGACGACCCTATAGTCGTCGGATATGTCGGCGGATGGGCTACTTTGGCCCGTCGTCGTGGGGACGACGCTATAGTCGTCGGACTAGACGGTGGCGGGCCAATCTAGTCCCGTGGTCGTGGGGACGACCCTATAGTCGTCGGACAAGTCGGCGGCGGGGCAACCTAGTCCCGGGGTCATGGGGACGACCCTATAGTCGTCGGACATGTCGGCGGCTGGCCAATCTAGTCCCGGGGTCGTGGGGACGACCCTATAGTCTTCGGACATGTCGGCGGCTGGCCAACTTTGGCCCGTGGTCGTGGGGACGACCCAATAGTCGTCGGACATGTCGGCGGCTGGCCAACTTTGGCCTGTGGTCGTGGGGACGACCCTATAGTCGTCGGACATGTCGGCAGCTGGCCAACTTTGGCCCGTGGTCGTGGGGACGAACCAATAGTCATCGGACATGTCGGCGGCTGGCCAATCTAGTCCCGGGGTCGTGGGGACGACCCTATAGTCTTCGGACATGTCGGCGGCTGGCCAACTTTGGCCCGTAGTCGTGGGGACGATCCGATATTCGCCGGACATGACGGTGGCGGGCCAATCTATTCCCGGGGTCGTGGGGACGACCCTATAGTCGACGGACATGTCGGCGGCTGGCCAACTTTGGCCCGTAGTCGTGGGGACGATCCGATATTCGCCGGACATGACGGTGGCGGGCCAATCTATTCCCGGGGTCGTGGGGACGACCCTATAGTCGTCGGACATTTCGGCGGCTTGTCAACCTAGTCCCGGGGACGTGGGGACGGCCCTATAGTCATTGGACATGACGGTGGCGGGCCAATCTATTCCCGGGGTCGTGGGGACGACCCTATAGTCGTCGGACATGTCGGCGGCTGGCCAACTTTGGCCCGTGGTTGTGGGGACGACCCTATAGTCGTTGGACATGACGGTGGCGGGCCAATCTAGTCCCGGGGTCGTGGGGACGACCCTATAGTCGTCGGACAAGACGGCGGCTGGACATCTTTGGCCCGGGGTCGTGGGGACGACCCTATAGTCGTCGGACATGTCGGCGGCTGGCCAACTTTGGCCCGTGGTCGTGGGGACGATCCAATAGTCGTCGGACATGTCGGCGGCTGGCCAACTTTGGCCCGTGGTCGTGGGGACGATCCGATAGTCGTTGGACATGACGGTGGCGGGCCAATCTAGTCCCGTGGTCGTGGGGACGACCCTATAGTCGTCGGACAAGTCGGCGGCGGGCCAACCTAGTCCCGGGGTCATGGGGACGACCCTATAGTCGTCGGACATGTCGGCGGCTGGCCAATCTAGTCCCGGGGTCGTGGGGACGACCCTATAGTCTTCGGACAACACGGCGGCTGGACATCTTTGGCCCGCGGTCGTGGGGACGACCCTATAGTCGTCGGACATGTCGGCGGCTGGCCAACTTTGGCCCGTGGTCGTGGGGACGATCCAATAGTCGTTGGACATGACGGTGGCGGGCCAATCTAATCCCGAGGTCGTCGGGACGACCCTATAGTCGTCGGACATGTCGGCGGCTGGACATCTTTGGCCCGGGGTCGTGGGGACGACCCTATAGTTGTCGGACATGTCGGCGGCTGGCCAACTGTGGCCCCTGGTCGTGGGGACGACCCAATAGTGGTCGGGCATGTCGGCGGCTGGCCAAGCTTGTCCCGGGGTCGTGGGGACGACCCTATAATCGTCGGACAAGACGGCGGCGGGCCAATCCAGTCCCGGGGTCGTAGGGACGACCCTATAGTCGACGGACATGTCGGCGATTGGCCAACATTGGCCCGGGGTCGTGGGGACGACCCTATAGTCGTCGGACATGTCGGCGGTTGGCCAACTTTGGCCTGTGGTCGTGGGGACGACCCTATAGTCGTCGGACATGTCGGCGGCTGGCCAAGTTTGGCCCGTGGTCGTGGGGACGATCCGATAGTCGTTGGACATGACGGTGGCGGGCCAATCTAGTCCCGGGGTCGTCGGGACGACCCTATAGTCGTCGGACATGTCGGTGGCTGGCCAACTTTCGCCCGGTGTCGTGGGGAGGACTCTATAGTCGTCGGACATGTCGGCGGCTGGACATCTTTGGCCCGGGGTCGTGGGGACGACCCTATAGTTGTCGGACATGTCGGCGGCTGGCCAACATTGGCCCGTGGTCGTGGGGACGACCCAATAGTCGTTGGACATGTCAGCGGCTGGCCAACTTTGCCCCGGTGTCGTGGAGACGACTCTATAGTCGTCGGACATGTCGGCGGCTGGCCAATCTAGTCCCGGGGTCGTGGGGACGACCCTATAGTCTTCGGACATGTCGTTGGCTGGCCAACAGAGGCCCGTGGTCGTGGGGACGACCCAATAGCCGTCGGACATGTCGGCGGCTGGCCAACTTTGGCCCGTAGTCGTGGGGACGATCCGATAGTCGCCGGACATGACGGTGGCGGGCCAATCTATTCCCGGGGTCGTGGGGACGACCCTATAGTCGTCGGACATGTCGGCGGCTGGATAACTTTGGCCCGGTGTCGTGGGGGCGACTCTATAGTCGTCGGACATGTCGGCGGCTGGCCAACTTTGGCCCGGTGTCGTGGGGACGACTCTATAGTCGTCGGACATGTCGGCGGCTGGCCAACTGTGGCCCCTGGTCGTGGGGACGACCCAATAGTGGTCGGACATGTCGGCGGCTGGCCAACCTAGTCCCGAGGTCGTGGGGACGACCCTATAGTCGTCGGACTTGACGGTGGTGGGCCAATCTAGTCCCGGGGTCCTGGGGACGATCCTACAGTCGTCGGACATTTCGGCGGCTTGCCAGCTTTGGCCCGGGGTCGTGGGGACGACCCTATAGTCGTCGGACAAGTCGGCAGCGGGCCAAACTTGTCCCGGGGTCGTGGGGACGACCCTATAATCGTCGGACATGACGGTGGCGGGCCAATCCAGTCCCGGGGTCGTGGGGACGACCCAATAGTGGTCAGACATGTCGGCGGCTGGCCAACCTAGTCCCGAGGTCGTGGGGACGACCCTATAGTCGTCGGACTTGACGGTGGCGGGCCAATCTAGTCCCAGGGTCGTGGGGACGACCCTATAGTCTTCGGACATGTCGGCGGCTGGCCAACTTTGGCCCGTAGTCGTGGGGACGATCCGATAGTCGCCGGACATGACGGTGGCGGGCCAATCTATTCCCGGGGTCGTGGGGACGACCCTATAGTCGTCGGACGTGTCGGCGGCTGGCCAACTTTGGCCCGTAGTCGTGGGGACGATCCGATAGTCGCCGGACATGACGGTGGCGGGCCAATCTATTCCCGGGGTCGTGGGGACGACCCTATAATCGTCGGACATGTCGGCGGCTGGCCAACTTTGGCCCGTGGTCGTGGGGACGACACTATAGTCGTCGGACTTGACGGTGGCGGGCCAATCTAGTCCCGGGGTCGTGGGGACGACCCTACAGTCGTCGGACATTTCGGCGGCTTGCCAGCTTTGGCCCGGGGTCGTGGGGACGACCCTATAGTCGTCGGACAAGTCGGCAGCGGGCCAAGCTTGTCCCGGGGTCGTGGGGGCGACCCTATAGTCGTCGGACATGTCGGCGGCTGGCCAACTTTGGCCCGGTGTCGTGGGGACGACTCTATAGTCGTCGGACATGTCGGCGGCGGCCCAATCTAGTACCAGGGTCGTGAGGACGACACTATAGTCGTCGGACATGTCGGCGGCTGGCCAACTGTGGCCCATGGTCGTGGGGACGACCCAATAGTCGTTGGACATGTCGGCGGCTGGCCAGCTTTGGCCCGTGGTTGTGGGGACGACCCTATAGTCGTTGGACATGACGGTGGCGGGCCAATCTAGTCCCGGGGTCGTGGGGACGACCCTATAGTCGTCGGACATGTCGGCGGCTGGCCAACTTTGGCCCCTGGTCGTGGGGACGACCCAATAGTGGTCGGACATGTCGGCGGCTGGCCAACCTAGTCCCGAGGTCGTGGGGACGACCCTATAGTCGTCGGACTTGACGGTGGTGGGCCAATCTAGTCCCGGGGTCCTGGGGACGATCCTACAGTCGTCGGACATTTCGGCGGCTTGCCAACTTGGGCCCGGGGTCGTGGGGACGACTCTATAGTCGTCGGACTTGACGGTGGCGGGCCAATCTAGTCCCGGGGCCGTGGGGACGACCCTACAGTCGTCGAACATTTCGGCGGCTTGCCAACTTTGGCCCGGGGTCGTGGGGACGACCCTATAATCGTCGGACATGTCGGCGGGTGGCCAACCTAGTCCCGAGGTCTTGGGGGCGACCCTATAGTCGTCGGACATGTCGGCGGCTGGCCAACTTTGGCCCGTGGTCGCGGGGACGACCCAATAGTCGTTGGACATGTCCGCGGCTGGCCAACATTGGCCCGTGGTTGTGGGGACGACCCTATAGTCGTTGGACATGACGGTGGCGGGCCAATCTAGTCCCGGGGTCGTGGGGACGACCCTATAGTCGTCGGACAAGACGGCGGCTGGACATCTTTGGCCCGGGGTCGTGGGGACGACCCTATAGTCGTCGGACATGTCGGCGGCTGGCCAACTTTGGCCCGTGGTCGTGGGGACGATCCAATAGTCGTCGGACATGTCGGTGGCTGGCCAACTTTGGCCCGAGGTCGTAGGGACGACCCTATAGTAGTCGGACATGTCGGCGGCTGTCCAACTTTGGCCCGGTGTCGTGGGGACGACTCTATAGTCGTCGGACATGTCGGCGGCTGGCCAACCTAGACCCGGGGTCGTGGGGACGACCCTATTGTCGTCGGACATGACGGTGGCGGGCCAATCTAGTCCCGGGGTCGTGGGGACGACCCTATAGTCGTCGGACAAGACGGCGGCGGGCCAATCCAGTCCCGGGGTCGTAGGGACGACCCTATAGTCGTCGGACATTTCGGCGGTTGGCCAACTTTGGCCTGTGGTCGTGGGGACGACCCTATAGTCGTCGGACATGTCGGCGGCTGGCCAACATTGGCCCGTGGTCGTGGGGACGACCCAAGAGTCGTTGGACATGTCAGCGGCTGGCCAACTTTGCCCCGGTGTCGTGGTGACGACTCTATAGTCGTCGGACATGTCGGCGGCTGGCCAACTTTGGCCCGTGGTCGTGGGGACGACCCAATAGTCGTCGGACATGTCGGCGGCTGGCCAACTTTGGCCCGTAGTCGTGGGGACGATCCGATAGTCGCCGGACATGACGGTGGCGGGCCAATCTATTCCCGGGGTCGTGGGGACGACCCTATAGTCGTCGGACATGTCGGCGGCTGGACAACTTTGGCCCGGTGTCGTGGGGGCGACTGTATAGTCGTCGGACATGTCGGCGGCGGGCCAATCTAGTACCGGGGTCGTGGGGACGACCCTATAGTCTTCGGACATGTCGGCGGCTGGCCAACTTTGGCCCGTGGTCGTGGGGACGACCCAATAGTCGTCGGACATGTCGGCGGCTGGCCAACTTTGGCCCGTAGTCGTGGGGACGATCCGATAGTCGTCGGACATTTCGGCGGCTGGCCAACTTTGGCCCGTGGTCGTGGAGACGATCCGATAGTCGTTGGACATGACGGTGGCGGGCCAATCTAGTCCCGGGGTCGTGGGGACGACCCTACAGTCGTCGGACATTTCGGCGGCTTGCCAGCTTTGGCCCGGGGTCGTGGGGACGACCCTATTGTCGTCGGACATGACGGTGGCGGGCCAATCTAGTCCCGGGGTCGTGGGGAAGATCCGATAGTCGTTGGACATGACGGTGGCGGGCCAATCTAGTCCCGGGGTCGTCGGGACGACCCTATAGTCGTCGGACATGTCGGCGGCTGGCCAATCTAGTCCCGGGGTCGTGGGGACGACCCTATAGTCTTCGGACATGTCGGGGGCTGGCCAACTTTGGCCCGTGGTCGTGGGGACGACCCAATAGTCGTCGGACATGTCGGCGGCTGGCCAACTTTGGCCCGTAGTCGTGGGGACGATCCGATATTCGCCGGACATGACGGTGGCGGGCCAATCTATTCCCGGGGTCGTGGGGACGACCCTATAGTCGTCGGACATGTCGGCGGCTGGCCAACTTTGGCCCGGTGTCGTGGGGACGACTCTATAGTCGTCGGACATGTCGGTGGCGGGCCAATCTAGACCCGGGGTCATGGGAACGACCCTATAGTCGTCGGATATTTCGGCGGCCGGCCAACTTTGGCCCGTGGTCGTGGGGACGACCCTATAGTCGTCGGACATGTCGGCGGCTGGCCAACTTTGGCCCGTGGTCGTGGGGACGAACCAATAGTCATCGGACATGTCGGCGGCTGGCCAACTTTGGCCCGTGGTCGTGGGGACGATCCGATAGTCGATGGATATGACGGTGCCGGGCCAATCAAGTCCCGGGGTCGTAGGTACGACCCTATAGTCATCGGACATGTCGGCGATTGGCCATTATTGGCCCGGGGTCGTGGGGACGACCGTATATTCGTCGGACATGACGGTGGCGGGCCAATCTAGTCCCGGGGTCGTGGGGACGACCCTATAGTCGTCGGACATGTCGGCGGCTGGCCAACTTTGGCCCGGTGTCGTGGGGACGACTCTATAGTCGTCGGACATGTCGGTGGCGGGCCAATCTAGACCCGGGGTCATGGGAACGACCCTATAGTCGTCGGATATTTCGGCGGCCGGCCAACTTTGCCCCGTGGTCGTGGGGACGACCCTATAGTCGTCGGACATGTCGGCGGCTTGCCAACTTTGGCCCGGGGTCGTGGGGGCGACCCTATAGTCGTCGGACATGTCGGCGGCTGGCCAACTTTGGCCCGGTGTCGTGGGGACGACTCTATAGTCGTCGGACATGTCGGCGGCGGCCCAATCTAGTACCGGGGTCGTGAGGACGACACTATAGTCGTCGGACATGTCGGCGGCTGGCCAACATTGGCCCATGGTCGTGGGGACGACCCAATAGTCGTTGGACATGTCGGCGGCTGGCCAGCTTTGGCCCGTGGTTGTGGGGACGACCCTATAGTCGTTGGACATGACGGTGGCGGGCCAATCTAGTCCCGGGGTCGTGGGGACGACCCTATAGTCGTCGGACATGTCGGCGGCTGGCCAACTTTGGCCCCTGGTCGTGGGGACGACCCAATAGTGGTCGGACATGTCGGCGGCTGGCCAACCTAGTCCCGAGGTCGTGGGGACGACCCTATAGTCGTCGGACTTGACGGTGGTGGGCCAATCTAGTCCCGGGGTCCTGGGGACGATCCTACAGTCGTCGGACATTTCGGCGGCTTGCCAACTTGGGCCCGGGGTCGTGGGGACGACTCTATAGTCGTCGGACTTGACGGTGGCGGGCCAATCTAGTCCCGGGGCCGTGGGGACGACCCTACAGTCGTCGAACATTTCGGCGGCTTGCCAACTTTGGCCCGGGGTCGTGGGGACGACCCTATAATCGTCGGACATGTCGGCGGGTGGCCAACCTAGTCCCGAGGTCTTGGGGGCGACCCTATAGTCGTCGGACATGTCGGCGGCTGGCCAACTTTGGCCCGTGGTCGCGGGGACGACCCAATAGTCGTTGGACATGTCCGCGGCTGGCCAACATTGGCCCGTGGTTGTGGGGACGACCCTATAGTCGTTGGACATGACGGTGGCGGGCCAATCTAGTCCCGGGGTCGTGGGGACGACCCTATAGTCGTCGGACAAGACGGCGGCTGGACATCTTTGGCCCGGGGTCGTGGGGACGACCCTATAGTCGTCGGACATGTCGGCGGCTGGCCAACTTTGGCCCGTGGTCGTGGGGACGATCCAATAGTCGTCGGACATGTCGGTGGCTGGCCAACTTTGGCCCGAGGTCGTAGGGACGACCCTATAGTAGTCGGACATGTCGGCGGCTGTCCAACTTTGGCCCGGTGTCGTGGGGACGACTCTATAGTCGTCGGACATGTCGGCGGCTGGCCAACCTAGACCCGGGGTCGTGGGGACGACCCTATTGTCGTCGGACATGACGGTGGCGGGCCAATCTAGTCCCGGGGTCGTGGGGACGACCCTATAGTCGTCGGACAAGACGGCGGCGGGCCAATCCAGTCCCGGGGTCGTAGGGACGACCCTATAGTCGTCGGACATTTCGGCGGTTGGCCAACTTTGGCCTGTGGTCGTGGGGACGACCCTATAGTCGTCGGACATGTCGGCGGCTGGCCAACATTGGCCCGTGGTCGTGGGGACGACCCAAGAGTCGTTGGACATGTCAGCGGCTGGCCAACTTTGCCCCGGTGTCGTGGTGACGACTCTATAGTCGTCGGACATGTCGGCGGCTGGCCAACTTTGGCCCGTGGTCGTGGGGACGACCCAATAGTCGTCGGACATGTCGGCGGCTGGCCAACTTTGGCCCGTAGTCGTGGGGACGATCCGATAGTCGCCGGACATGACGGTGGCGGGCCAATCTATTCCCGGGGTCGTGGGGACGACCCTATAGTCGTCGGACATGTCGGCGGCTGGACAACTTTGGCCCGGTGTCGTGGGGGCGACTGTATAGTCGTCGGACATGTCGGCGGCGGGCCAATCTAGTACCGGGGTCGTGGGGACGACCCTATAGTCTTCGGACATGTCGGCGGCTGGCCAACTTTGGCCCGTGGTCGTGGGGACGACCCAATAGTCGTCGGACATGTCGGCGGCTGGCCAACTTTGGCCCGTAGTCGTGGGGACGATCCGATAGTCGTCGGACATTTCGGCGGCTGGCCAACTTTGGCCCGTGGTCGTGGAGACGATCCGATAGTCGTTGGACATGACGGTGGCGGGCCAATCTAGTCCCGGGGTCGTGGGGACGACCCTACAGTCGTCGGACATTTCGGCGGCTTGCCAGCTTTGGCCCGGGGTCGTGGGGACGACCCTATTGTCGTCGGACATGACGGTGGCGGGCCAATCTAGTCCCGGGGTCGTGGGGACGATCCGATAGTCGTTGGACATGACGGTGGCGGGCCAATCTAGTCCCGGGGTCGTCGGGACGACCCTATAGTCGTCGGACATGTCGGCGGCTGGCCAATCTAGTCCCGGGGTCGTGGGGACGACCCTATAGTCTTCGGACATGTCGGCGGCTGGCCAACTTTGGCCCGTGGTCGTGGGGACGACCCAATAGTCGTCGGACATGTCGGCGGCTGGCCAACTTTGGCCCGTAGTCGTGGGGACGATCCGATATTCGCCGGACATGACGGTAGCGGGCCAATCTATTCCCGGGGTCGTGGGGACGACCCTATAGTCGTCGGACATGTCGGCGGCTGGCCAACTTTGGCCCGGTGTCGTGGGGACGACTCTATAGTCGTCGGACATGTCGGTGGCGGGCCAATCTAGACCCGGGGTCATGGGAACGACCCTATAGTCGTCGGATATTTCGGCGGCCGGCCAACTTTGGCCCGTGGTCGTGGGGACGACCCTATAGTCGTCGGACATGTCGGCGGCTGGCCAACTTTGGCCCGTGGTCGTGGGGACGAACCAATAGTCATCGGACATGTCGGCGGCTGGCCAACTTTGGCCCGTGGTCGTGGGGACGATCCGATAGTCGATGGATATGACGGTGCCGGGCCAATCAAGTCCCGGGGTCGTAGGTACGACCCTATAGTCATCGGACATGTCGGCGATTGGCCATTATTGGCCCGGGGTCGTGGGGACGACCGTATATTCGTCGGACATGACGGTGGCGGGCCAATCTAGTCCCGGGGTCGTGGGGACGACCCTATAGTCGTCGGACATGTCGGCGGCTGGCCAACTTTGGCCCGGTGTCGTGGGGACGACTCTATAGTCGTCGGACATGTCGGCGGCGGGCCAATCTAGACCCGGGGTCATGGGAACGACCCTATAGTCGTCGGATATTTCGGCGGCCGGCCAACTTTGCCCCGTGGTCGTGGGGACGACCCTATAGTCGTCGGACATGTCGGCGGCTTGCCAACTTTGGCCCGGGGTCGTGGGGCCGACCCTATAGTCGTCGGACATGTCGGCGGCTGGCCAACTTTGGCCCGGTGTCGTGGGGACGACTCTATAGTCGTCGGACATGTCGGCGGCGGCCCAATCTAGTACCGGGGTCGTGAGGACGACACTATAGTCGTCGGACATGTCGGCGGCTGGCCAACTTTGGCCCATGGTCGTGGGGACGACCCAATAGTCGTTGGACATGTCGGCGGCTGGCCAGCTTTGGCCCGTGGTTGTGGGGACGACCCTATAGTCGTTGGACATGACGGTGGCGGGCCAATCTAGTCCCGGGGTCGTGGGGACGACCCTATAGTCGTCGGACATGTCGGCGGCTTGCCAACTTTGGCCCGGGGTCGTGGGGACGACCCTATAGTCGTCGGACATGTCGGCGGCTGGCCAGCTTTGGCCCGTGGTCGTGGGGACGATCCAATAGTCGTCGGACATGTCGGCGGCTGGCCAACTTTGGCCCGGTGTCGTGGGGACGACTCTATAGTCGTCGGACATGTCGGTGGCGGGCCAATCTAGACCCGGGGTCATGGGAACGACCCTATAGTCGTCGGATATTTCGGCGGCCGGCCAACTTTGCCCCGTGGTCGTGGGGACGACCCTATAGTCGTCGGACATGTCGGCGGCTTGCCAACTTTGGCCCGGGGTCGTGGGGGCGACCCTATAGTCGTCGGACATGTCGGCGGCTGGCCAACTTTGGCCCGGTGTCGTGGGGACGACTCTATAGTCGTCGGACATGTCGGCGGCTTGCCAACTTTGGCCCGGGGTCGTGGGGACGACCCTATAGTCGTCGGACATGTCGGCGGCTGGCCAACTTTGGCCCGTGGTCGTGGGGACGATCCAATAGTCGTCGGACATGTCGGTGGCTGGCCAACTTTGGCCCGAGGTCGTGGGGACGATCCGATAGTCGCCGGACATGGCGGTGGCGGGCCAATCTATTCCCGGGGTCGTGGGGACGACCCTATAGTCGTCGGAAATTTCGGCGGCTGGCCAACTTTGGCCCTGTGTCGTGGGGACGACTCTATAGTCGTCGGACATGTCGGCGGCGGGCCAATCTAGTACCGGGGTCGTGGGGACGACCCTATAGTCTTCGGACATGTCGGCGGCTGGCCAACTTTGGCCCGTGGTCGTGGGGACGACCCAATAGTCGTCGGACATGTCGGTGGCTGGCCAACATTGGCCCGTGGTCGTGGGGACGACTCTATAGTCGTCGGACATGTCGGCGGCTGGCCAACCTAGACCCGGGGTCGTGGGGACGACCCTATAGTCGTCGGACATGAAGGTGGCGGGCCAATCTAGTCCGAGGGTCGTGGGAACGACCCTATAGCCTTCGGACATGTCGGCGGCTGGCCAACCTAGACCCGGGGTCGTGGGGACGACCCTATTGTCGTCGGACATGACGGTGGCGGGCCAATCTACTCCCGGGGTCGTGGGGACGACCCTATAGTCGTCGGACATGTCGGCGGCTGGCCATTCTAGTCCCGGGGTCGTGGGGACGACCCTATAGTCGTCGGACATGTCGGCGGCGGGCCAACTTTGGCCCGGGGTCGTGGAGACAACCCTATAGTCATCGGACATGTCGGCGATTGGCCATTATTGGCCCGGGGTCGTGGGGACGACCGTATATTCGTCGGACATGACGGTGGCGGGCCAATCTAGTCCCGGGGTCGTGGGGACGACCCTATAGTCTTCGGACATGTCGGCGGCTGGCCAACTTTGGCCCGTAGTCGTGGGGACGATCCGATAGTCGCCGGACATGACGGTGGCGGGCCAATCTATTCCCGGGGTCGTGGGGACGACCCTATAGTCGTCGGACGTGTCGGCGGCTGGCCAACTTTGGCCCGTAGTCGTGGGGACGATCCGATAGTCGCCGGACATGACGGTGGCGGGCCAATCTATTCCCGGGGTCGTGGGGACGACCCTATAATCGTCGGACATGTCGGCGGCTGGCCAACTTTGGCCCGTGGTCGTGGGGACGACACTATAGTCGTCGGACTTGACGGTGGCGGGCCAATCTAGTCCCGGGGTCGTGGGGACGACCCTACAGTCGTCGGACATTTCGGCGGCTTGCCAGCTTTGGCCCGGGGTCGTGGGGACGACCCTATAGTCGTCGGACAAGTCGGCAGCGGGCCAAGCTTGTCCCGGGGTCGTGGGGGCGACCCTATAGTCGTCGGACATGTCGGCGGCTGGCCAACTTTGGCCCGGTGTCGTGGGGACGACTCTATAGTCGTCGGACATGTCGGCGGCGGCCCAATCTAGTACCAGGGTCGTGAGGACGACACTATAGTCGTCGGACATGTCGGCGGCTGGCCAACTTTGGCCCATGGTCGTGGGGACGACCCAATAGTCGTTGGACATGTCGGCGGCTGGCCAGCTTTGGCCCGTGGTTGTGGGGACGACCCTATAGTCGTTGGACATGACGGTGGCGGGCCAATCTAGTCCCGGGGTCGTGGGGACGACCCTATAGTCGTCGGACATGTCGGCGGCTGGCCAACTTTGGCCCCTGGTCGTGGGGACGACCCAATAGTGGTCGGACATGTCGGCGGCTGGCCAACCTAGTCCCGAGGTCGTGGGGACGACCCTATAGTCGTCGGACTTGACGGTGGTGGGCCAATCTAGTCCCGGGGTCCTGGGGACGATCCTACAGTCGTCGGACATTTCGGCGGCTTGCCAACTTGGGCCCGGGGTCGTGGGGACGACTCTATAGTCGTCGGACTTGACGGTGGCGGGCCAATCTAGTCCCGGGGCCGTGGGGACGACCCTACAGTCGTCGAACATTTCGGCGGCTTGCCAACTTTGGCCCGGGGTCGTGGGGACGACCCTATAATCGTCGGACATGTCGGCGGCTGGCCAACTTTGGCCCGTGGTCGCGGGGACGACCCAATAGTCGTTGGACATGTCCGCGGCTGGCCAACATTGGCCCGTGGTTGTGGGGACGACCCTATAGTCGTTGGACATGACGGTGGCGGGCCAATCTAGTCCCGGGGTCGTGGGGACGACCCTATAGTCGTCGGACAAGACGGCGGCTGGACATCTTTGGCCCGGGGTCGTGGGGACGACCCTATAGTCGTCGGACATGTCGGCGGCTGGCCAACTTTTGCCCGTGGTCGTGGGGACGATCCAATAGTCGTCGGACATGTCGGTGGCTGGCCAACTTTGGCCCGAGGTCGTAGGGACGACCCTATAGTAGTCGGACATGTCGGCGGCTGTCCAACTTTGGCCCGGTGTCGTGGGGACGACTCTATAGTCGTCGGACATGACGGTGGCGGGCCAATCTAGTCCCGGTGTCGTGGGGGCGACTCTATAGTCGTCGGACATGTCGGCGGCTGGCCAACTTTGGCCCGGGGACGTGGGGACGACCCTATAGTCTTCGGACATGTCGGCGGCTGGCCAACTTTGGCCCGGGGTCGTGGGGACGACTCTATAGTCGTTGGACATGTCGGCGGCTGGCCAATCTAGTCCCGGGGACGTGGGGACGACCCTATAGTCGTCGGACATGTCGGCGGCCGCCAACTTTGGCCCGGTGTCGTGGGAACGACTCTATAGTCGTCGGACATGTCGGCGGCTGGCCAACTTTGGCCCCTGGTCGTGGGGACGACCCAATAGTGGTCGGACATGTCGGCGGCTGGCCAACCTAGTCCCGAGGTCGTGGGGACGACCCTATAGTCGTCGGACTTGACGGTGGCGGGCCAATCTAGTCCCAGGGTCGTGGGGACGACCCTATAGTCTTCGGACATGTCGGCGGCTGGCCAACTTTGGCCCGTAGTCGTGGGGACGATCCGATAGTCGCCGGACATGGCGGTGGCGGGCCAATCTATTCCCGGGGTCGTGGGGACGACCCTATAGTCGTCGGACATTTCGGCGGCTGGCCAACTTTGGCCCTGTGTCGTGGGGACGACTCTATAGTCGTCGGACATGTCGGCGGCGGGCCAATCTAGTACCGGGGTCGTGGGGACGACCCTATAGTCTTCGGACATGTCGGCGGCTGGCCAACTTTGGCCCGTGGTCGTGGGGACGACCCAATAGTCGTCGGACATGTCGGTGGCTGGCCAACATTGGCCCGTGGTCGTGGGGACGACTCTATAGTCGTCGGACATGTCGGCGGCTGGCCAACCTAGACCCGGGGTCGTGGGGACGACCCTATAGTCGTCGGACATGAAGGTGGCGGGCCAATCTAGTCCGAGGGTCGTGGGAACGACCCTATAGCCTTCGGACATGTCGGCGGCTGGCCAACCTAGACCCGGGGTCGTGGGGACGACCCTATTGTCGTCGGACATAACGGTGGCGGGCCAATCTACTCCCGGGGTCGTGGGGACGACCCTATAGTCGTCGGACATGTCGGCGGCTGGCCATTCTAGTCCCGGGGTCGTGGGGACGACCCTATAGTCGTCGGACATGGCGGCGGCGGGCCAACTTTGGCCCGGGGTCGTGGAGACAACCCTATAGTCATCGGACATGTGGGCGGCTGGCCAACCTAGACCCGGGGTCGTGGGGACGACCCTATTGTCGTCGGACATGACGGTGGCGGGCCAATCTACTCCCGGGGTCGTGGAGACGACCCTATAGTCGTCGGACATGTCGGCGGCTGGCCATTCTAGTCCCGGGGTCGTGGGGACGACCCTATAGTCGTCGGACATGGCGGCGCCTGGCCAACCTAGTCCCGAGGTCGTGGGGACGACCCTATAGTCGTCGGACAAGACGGTGGCGGGCCAATCTAGTCCCAGGGTCGTGGGAACGACCCTATAGTCTTCGGACATGTCGGCGGCTGGCCAACTTTGGCCCGTGGTCGTGGGGACGACTCTATAGTCGTCGGACATGTCGGCGGCTGGACAACCTAGACCCGGGGTCGTGGGGACGACCCTATAGTCGTCGGACATGACGGTGGCGGGCCAATCTAGTCCCAGGGTCGTGGGAACGACCCTATAGTCTTCGGACATGTCGGCGGCTGGCCAACTTTGGCCCGTGGTCGTGGGGACGACTCTATAGTCGTCGGACATGTCGGCGGCTGGCCAACCTAGACCCGGGGTCGTGGGGACGACCCTATTGTCGTCGGACATGACGGTGGCGGGCCAATCTACTCCCGGGGTCGTGGGGACGACCCTATAGTCGTCGGACATGTCGGCGGCTGGCCATTCTAGTCCCGGGGTCGTGGGGACGACCCTATAGTCGTCGGACATGTCGGCGGCGGGCCAACTTTGGCCCGGGGTCGTGGAGACAACCCTATAGTCATCGGACATGTCGGCGATTGGCCATTATTGGCCCGGGGTCGTGGGGACGACCGTATATTCGTCGGACATGACGGTGGCGGGCCAATCTAGTCCCGGGGTCGTGGGGACGACCCTATAGTCTTCGGACATGTCGGCGGCTGGCCAACTTTGGCCCGTAGTCGTGGGGACGATCCGATAGTCGCCGGACATGACGGTGGCGGGCCAATCTATTCCCGGGGTCGTGGGGACGACCCTATAGTCGTCGGACGTGTCGGCGGCTGGCCAACTTTGGCCCGTAGTCGTGGGGACGATCCGATAGTCGCCGGACATGACGGTGGCGGGCCAATCTATTCCCGGGGTCGTGGGGACGACCCTATAATCGTCGGACATGTCGGCGGCTGGCCAACTTTGGCCCGTGGTCGTGGGGACGACACTATAGTCGTCGGACTTGACGGTGGCGGGCCAATCTAGTCCCGGGGTCGTGGGGACGACCCTACAGTCGTCGGACATTTCGGCGGCTTGCCAGCTTTGGCCCGGGGTCGTGGGGACGACCCTATAGTCGTCGGACAAGTCGGCAGCGGGCCAAGCTTGTCCCGGGGTCGTGGGGGCGACCCTATAGTCGTCGGACATGTCGGCGGCTGGCCAACTTTGGCCCGGTGTCGTGGGGACGACTCTATAGTCGTCGGACATGTCGGCGGCGGCCCAATCTAGTACCAGGGTCGTGAGGACGACACTATAGTCGTCGGACATGTCGGCGGCTGGCCAACTTTGGCCCATGGTCGTGGGGACGACCCAATAGTCGTTGGACATGTCGGCGGCTGGCCAGCTTTGGCCCGTGGTTGTGGGGACGACCCTATAGTCGTTGGACATGACGGTGGCGGGCCAATCTAGTCCCGGGGTCGTGGGGACGACCCTATAGTCGTCGGACATGTCGGCGGCTGGCCAACTTTGGCCCCTGGTCGTGGGGACGACCCAATAGTGGTCGGACATGTCGGCGGCTGGCCAACCTAGTCCCGAGGTCGTGGGGACGACCCTATAGTCGTCCGACTTGACGGTGGTGGGCCAATCTAGTCCCGGGGTCCTGGGGACGATCCTACAGTCGTCGGACATTTCGGCGGCTTGCCAACTTGGGCCCGGGGTCGTGGGGACGACTCTATAGTCGTCGGACTTGACGGTGGCGGGCCAATCTAGTCCCGGGGCCGTGGGGACGACCCTACAGTCGTCGAACATTTCGGCGGCTTGCCAACTTTGGCCCGGGGTCGTGGGGACGACCCTATAATCGTCGGACATGTCGGCGGGTGGCCAACCTAGTCCCGAGGTCTTGGGGGCGACCCTATAGTCGTCGGACATGTCGGCGGCTGGCCAACTTTGGCCCGTGGTCGCGGGGACGACCCAATAGTCGTTGGACATGTCCGCGGCTGGCCAACATTGGCCCGTGGTTGTGGGGACGACCCTATAGTCGTTGGACATGACGGTGGCGGGCCAATCTAGTCCCGGGGTCGTGGGGACGACCCTATAGTCGTCGGACAAGACGGCGGCTGGACATCTTTGGCCCGGGGTCGTGGGGACGACCCTATAGTCGTCGGACATGTCGGCGGCTGGCCAACTTTGGCCCGTGGTCGTGGGGACGATCCAATAGTCGTCGGACATGTCGGTGGCTGGCCAACTTTGGCCCGAGGTCGTAGGGACGACCCTATAGTAGTCGGACATGTCGGCGGCTGTCCAACTTTGGCCCGGTGTCGTGGGGACGACTCTATAGTCGTCGGACATGACGGTGGCGGGCCAATCTAGTCCCGGTGTCGTGGGGGCGACTCTATAGTCGTCGGACATGTCGGCGGCTGGCCAACTTTGGCCCGGGGACGTGGGGACGACCCTATAGTCTTCGGACATGTCGGCGGCTGGCCAACTTTGGCCCGGGGTCGTGGGGACGACTCTATAGTCGTTGGACATGTCGGCGGCTGGCCAATCTAGTCCCGGGGACGTGGGGACGACCCTATAGTCGTCGGACATGTCGGCGGCCGCCAACTTTGGCCCGGTGTCGTGGGAACGACTCTATAGTCGTCGGACATGTCGGCGGCTGGCCAACTTTGGCCCCTGGTCGTGGGGACGACCCAATAGTGGTCGGACATGTCGGCGGCTGGCCAACCTAGTCCCGAGGTCGTGGGGACGACCCTATAGTCGTCGGACTTGACGGTGGCGGGCCAATCTAGTCCCAGGGTCGTGGGGACGACCCTATAGTCTTCGGACATGTCGGCGGCTGGCCAACTTTGGCCCGTAGTCGTGGGGACGATCCGATAGTCGCCGGACATGGCGGTGGCGGGCCAATCTATTCCCGGGGTCGTGGGGACGACCCTATAGTCGTCGGACATTTCGGCGGCTGGCCAACTTTGGCCCTGTGTCGTGGGGACGACTCTATAGTCGTCGGACATGTCGGCGGCGGGCCAATCTAGTACCGGGGTCGTGGGGACGACCCTATAGTCTTCGGACATGTCGGCGGCTGGCCAACTTTGGCCCGTGGTCGTGGGGACGACCCAATAGTCGTCGGACATGTCGGTGGCTGGCCAACATTGGCCCGTGGTCGTGGGGACGACTCTATAGTCGTCGGACATGTCGGCGGCTGGCCAACCTAGACCCGGGGTCGTGGGGACGACCCTATAGTCGTCGGACATGAAGGTGGCGGGCCAATCTAGTCCGAGGGTCGTGGGAACGACCCTATAGCCTTCGGACATGTCGGCGGCTGGCCAACCTAGACCCGGGGTCGTGGGGACGACCCTATTGTCGTCGGACATAACGGTGGCGGGCCAATCTACTCCCGGGGTCGTGGGGACGACCCTATAGTCGTCGGACATGTCGGCGGCTGGCCATTCTAGTCCCGGGGTCGTGGGGACGACCCTATAGTCGTCGGACATGGCGGCGGCGGGCCAACTTTGGCCCGGGGTCGTGGAGACAACCCTATAGTCATCGGACATGTCGGCGGCTGGCCAACCTAGACCCGGGGTCGTGGGGACGACCCTATTGTCGTCGGACATGACGGTGGCGGGCCAATCTACTCCCGGGGTCGTGGAGACGACCCTATAGTCGTCGGACATGGCGGCGGCTGGCCATTCTAGTCCCGGGGTCGTGGGGACGACCCTATAGTCGTCGGACATGGCGGCGCCTGGCCAACCTAGTCCCGAGGTCGTGGGGACGACCCTATAGTCGTCGGACATGACGGTGGCGGGCCAATCTAGTCCCAGGGTCGTGGGAACGACCCTATAGTCTTCGGACATGTCGGCGGCTGGCCAACTTTGGGCCGTGGTCGTGGGGACGACTCTATAGTCGTCGGACATGTCGGCGGCTGGACAACCTAGACCCGGGGTCGTGGGGACGACCCTATAGTCTTCGGACATGTCGGCGGCTGGCCAACTTTGGTCCGGTGTCGTGGGGACGACTCTATAGTCGTCGGACATGTCGGCGGCTGGCCATTCTAGTCCCGGGGTCGTGGGGACGACCCTATAGTCGTCGGACATGGCGGCGGCGGGCCAACTTTGGCCCGGGGTCGTGGAGACAACCCTATAGTCATCGGACATGTCGGCGGCTGGCCAACCTAGACCCGGGGTCGTGGGGACGACCCTATTGTCGTCGGACATGACGGTGGCGGGCCAATCTACTCCCGGGGTCGTGGAGACGACCCTATAGTCGTCGGACATGTCGGCGGCTGGCCATTCTAGTCCCGGGGTCGTGGGGACGACCCTATAGTCGTCGGACATGGCGGCGCCTGGCCAACCTAGTCCCGAGGTCGTGGGGACGACCCTATAGTCGTCGGACATGACGGTGGCGGGCCAATCTAGTCCCAGGGTCGTGGGAACGACCCTATAGTCTTCGGACATGTCGGCGGCTGGCCAACTTTGGCCCTGTGTCGTGGGGACGACTCTATAGTCGTCGGACATGTCGGCGGCGGGTCAATCTAGTACCGGGGTCGTGGGGACGACCCTATAGTCTTCGGACATGTCGGCGGCTGGCCAACTTTGGCCCGTGGTCGTGGGGACGACTCTATAGTCGTCGGACATGTCGGCGGCTGGCCAACCTAGACCCGGGGTCGTGGGGACGACCCTATTGTCGTCGGACATGACGGTGGCGGGCCAATCTACTCCCGGGGTCGTGGGGACGACCCTATAGTCGTCGGACATGTCGGCGGCTGGCCTTTCTAGTCCCGGGGTCGTGGGGACGACCCTACAGTCGTCGGACATTTCGGCGGCTTGCCAGCTTTGGCCCGTGGTCGTGGGGACGATCCGATAGTCGTTGGACATGACGGTGGCGGGCCAATCTAGTCCCGGGGTCGTCGGGACGACCCTATAGTCGTCGGACATGTCGGCGGCTGGCCAACCTAGTCCCGAGGTCGTGGGGACGACCCTATAGTCGTCGGACTTGACGGTGGCTGGCCAACTTTGGCCCGGTGTCGTGGGGACGACTCTATAGTCGTCGGACATGTCAGCGGCTGGCCAACTTTGGCCCGTGGTCGTGGGGACGATCCAATAGTCGTCGGACATGTCGGCGACTGGCCAATCTAGTCCCGAGGTCGTCGGGACGACCCTATAGTCGTCGGGCATGTCGGCGGCTGCCCAACTTTGGCCCGTGGTCGTGGGGACGACCCAATAGTCGTCGGACATGTCGGCGGCTGGCCAACTTTGGCCCGTGGTCGTGGGGACGATCCGATAGTCGTTGGACATGACGGTGGCGGGCCAATCTAGTCCCGGGGTCGTCGGGACGACCCTATAGTCGTCGGACATGTCGGCGGCTGGCCAACTTTGGCCCGGTGTCGTGGGGACGACTCTATAGTCGTCGGACATGTCGGCGGCTGGCCAACTATGGCCCCTGGGCGTGGGGACGACCCAATAGTGGTCGGACATGTCGGCGGCTGGCCAACCTAGTCCCGAGGTCGTGGGGACGACCCTATAGTCGTCGGACTTGACGGTGGCGGGCCAATCTAGTCCCGGGGTCGTGGGGACGACCCTACAGTCGTCGGACATTTCGGCGGCTTGCCAGCTTTGGCCCGGGGTCGTGGGGACGACCCTATAGTCGTCGGACAAGTCGGCAGCGGGCCAAGCTTGTCCCGGGGTCGTGGGGGCGACCCTATAGTCGTCGGACATGTCGGCGGCTGGCCAACTTTGGCCCGGTGTCGTGGGGACGACTCTATAGTCGTCGGACATGTCGGCGGCGGCCCAATCTAGTACCAGGGTCGTGAGGACGACACTATAGTCGTCGGACATGTCGGCGGCTGGCCAACTTTGGCCCATGGTCGTGGGGACGACCCAATAGTCGTTGGACATGTCGGCGGCTGGCCAGCTTTGGCCCGTGGTTGTGGGGACGACCCTATAGTCGTTGGACATGACGGTGGCGGGCCAATCTAGTCCCGGGGTCGTGGGGACGACCCTATAGTCGTCGGACATGTCGGCGGCTGGCCAACTTTGGCCCCTGGTCGTGGGGACGACCCAATAGTTGTCGGACATGTCGGCGGCTGGCCAACCTAGTCCCGAGGTCGTGGGGACGACCCTATAGTCGTCGGACTTGACGGTGGTGGCCCAATCTAGTCCCGGGGTCCTGGGGACGATCCTACAGTCGTCGGACATTTCGGCGGCTTGCCAACTTGGGCCCGGGGTCGTGGGGACGACTCTATAGTCGTCGGACTTGACGGTGGCGGGCCAATCTAGTCCCGGGGCCGTGGGGACGACCCTACAGTCGTCGAACATTTCGGCGGCTTGCCAACTTTGGCCCGGGGTCGTGGGGACGACCCTATAATCGTCGGACATGTCGGCGGGTGGCCAACCTAGTCCCGAGATCTTGGGGGCGACCCTATAGTCGTCGGACATGTCGGCGGCTGGCCAACTTTGGCCCGTGGTCGCGGGGACGACCCAATAGTCGTTGGACATGTCGGCGGCTGGCCAACATTGGCCCGTGGTTGTGGGGACGACCCTATAGTCGTTGGACATGACGGTGGCGGGCCAATCTAGTCCCGGGGTCGTGGGGACGACCCTATAGTCGTCGGACAAGACGGCGGCTGGACATCTTTGGCCCGGGGTCGTGGGGACGACCCTATAGTCGTCGGACATGTCGGCGGCTGGCCAAATTTGGCCCGTGGTCGTGGGGACGATCCAATAGTCGTCGGACATGTCGGTGGCTGGCCAACTTTGGCCCGAGGTCGTAGGGACGACCCTATAGTAGTCGGACATGTCGGCGGCTGTCCAACTTTGGCCCGGTGTCGTGGGGACGACTCTATAGTCGTCGGACATGTCGGCGGCTGGCCAACCTAGACCCGGGGTCGTGGGGACGACCCTATTGTCGTCGGACATGACGGTGGCGGGCCAATCTAGTCCCGGGGTCGTGGGGACGACCCTATAGTCGTCGGACAAGACGGCGGCGGGCCAATCCAGTCCCGGGGTCGTAGGGACGACCCTATAGTCGTCGGACATTTCGGCGGTTGGCCAACTTTGGCCTGTGGTCGTGGGGACGACCCTATAGTCGTCGGACATGTCGGCGGCTGGCCAACATTGGCCCGTGGTCGTGGGGACGATCCGATAGTCGTTGGACATGACGGTGGCGGGCCAATCTAGTCCCGGGGTCGTCGGGACGACCCTATAGTCGTCGGACATGTCGGCGGCTGGCCAACTTTGGCCCGGTGTCGTGGGGACGACTCTATAGTCGTCGGACATGTCGGCGGCTGGCCAACTGTGGCCCCTGGGCGTGGGGACGACCCAATAGTGGTCGGACATGTCGGCGGCTGGCCAACCTAGTCCCGAGGTCGTGGGGACGACCCTATAGTCGTCGGACTTGACGGTGGCGGGCCAATCTAGTCCCGGGGTCGTGGGGACGACCCTACAGTCGCCGGACATTTCGGCGGCTTGCCAACTTTGGCCCGGGGTCGTGGGGACGACCCTATAGTCGTCGGACATGTCGGCGGCTGGCCAACCTAGTCCCGAGGTCGTGGGGACGACCCTATAGTCGTCGGACTTGACGGTGGCGGGCCAATCTAGTCCCGGGGTCGTGGGGACGACCCTACAGTCGTCGGACATTTCGGCGGCTTGCCAGCTTTGGCCCGGGGTCGTGGGGACGACCCTATAGTCGTCGGACAAGTCGGCAGCGGGCCAAGCTTGTCCCGGGGTCGTGGGGGCGACCCTATAGTCGTCGGACATGTCGGCGGCTGGCCAACTTTGGCCCGGTGTCGTGGGGACGACTCTATAGTCGTCGGACATGTCGGCGGCGGCCCAATCTAGTACCAGGGTCGTGAGGACGACACTATAGTCGTCGAACATGTCGGCGGCTGGCCAACTTTGGCCCATGGTCGTGGGGACGACCCAATAGTCGTTGGACATGTCGGCGGCTGGCCAGCTTTGGCCCGTGGTTGTGGGGACGACCCTATAGTCGTTGGACATGACGGTGGCGGGCCAATCTAGTCCCGGGGTCGTGGGGACGACCCTATAGTCGTCGGACATGTCGGCGGCTGGCCAACTTTGGCCCGTGGTCTTGGGGACGACCGTATAGTCGTCGGACATGTCGGCGGCTGGCCATTCTAGTCCCGGGGTCGTGGGGACGACCCTATAGTCGTCGGACATGTCGGCGGCGGGCCACCTTTGGCCCGGGGTCGTGGAGACGACCCTATAGTCATCGGACATGTCGGCGATTGGCCATTATTGGCCCGGGGTCGTGGGGACGACCGTATATTCGTCGGACATGACGGTGGCGGGCCAATCTAGTCCCGGGGTCGTGGGGACGACCCTATAGTCGTCGGACATATCAGCGGCTGACCAAGTTTTGCCCGGGGTCGTGGGGACGGCCCTATAGTCGTCGGACATGTCGGCGGCTTGCCAAATTTGGCCCGGGGTCGTGGGGACAACCCTATAGTCGTCGGACATGACGGTGGCGGGCCAATCTAGTCCCAGGGTCGTGGGAACGACCCTATAGTCTTCGGACATGTCGGCGGCTGGCCAACTTTGGCCCGTGGTCGTGGGGACGACCCAATAGTCGTCGGACATGTCGGCGGCTGGCCATTCGAGTCCCGGGGTCGTGGGGACGACTCTATAGTCGTCGGACATGTCGGCGGCGGGCCAACCTAGTCCCGGGGTTGTGGGGACGACCCTATAGTCGTCGGACATGTCAGCGGCTGGCCAACCTAGTCCCGGGGTCATGGGGACGACCCTATAGTCGTCGGACATGTCGGCGGCTGGCCAATCTAGTCCCGGGGTCGTGGGGACGACCCAATAGTCGTCGGACATGTCGGCGGCTGGCCAACTTTGGCCCGTAGTCGTGGGGACGATCCGATATTCGCCGGACATGACGGTGGCGGGCCAATCTATTCCCGGGGTCGTGGGGACGACCCTATAGTCGACGGACATGTCGGCGGCTGGCCAACTTTGGCCCGGTGTCGTGCGGACGACTCTATAGTCGTCGGACATGTCGGTGGCGGGCCAATCTAGTCCCGGGGTCATGGGAACGACCCTATAGTCGTCGCATATTTCGGCGGCCGGCCAACTTTGGCCCGTGGTCGTGGGGACGACCCTATAGTCGTCGGACATGTCGGCGGCTGGCCAACTTTGGCCTGTGGTCGTGGGGACGACCCTATAGTCGTCGGACATGTCGGCGGCTGGCCAACTTTGGCCCGTGGTCGTGGGGACGAACCAATAGTCATCGGACATGTCGGCGGCTGGCCAACTTTGGCCCGTGGTCGTGGGGACGATCCGATAGTCGATGGATATGACGGTGCCGGGCCAATCAAGTCCCGGGGTCGTAGGTACGACCCTATAGTCATCGGACATGTCGGCGATTGGCCATTATTGGCCCGGGGTCGTGGGGACGACCGTATATTCGTCGGACATGACGGTGGCGGGCCAATCTAGTCCCGGGGTCGTGGGGACGAGCCTATAGTCGTCGGACAACACGGCGGCTGGACATCTTTGGCCCGCGGTCGTGGGGACGACCCTATAGTCGTCGGACATGACGGTGGCGGGCCAATCTAGTCCCAGGGTCGTTGGGACGACCCTATAGTCGTCGGACATGTCGGCGGCTGGCCAACTTTGGCCCGTGGTCGTGGGGACGACTCTATAGTCGTCGGACATGTCGGCGGCTGGCCAACCTAGTCCCGAGGTCGTGGGGACGACCCTATAGTCGTCGGACTTGACGGTGGCGGGCCAATCTAGTCCCGGGGTCGTGGGGACGACCCTACAGTCGTCGGACATTTCGGCGGCTTGCCAGCTTTGGCCCGGGGTCGTGGGGACGACCCTATAGTCGTCGGACAAGTCGGCAGCGGGCCAAGCTTGTCCCGGGGTCGTGGGGGCGACCCTATAGTCGTCGGACATGTCGGCGGCTGGCCAACTTTGGCCCGGTGTCGTGGGGACGACTCTATAGTCGTCGGACATGTCGGCGGCGGCCCAATCTAGTACCAGGGTCGTGAGGACGACACTATAGTCGTCGGACATGTCGGCGGCTGGCCAACTTTGGCCCATGGTCGTGGGGACGACCCAATAGTCGTTGGACATGTCGGCGGCTGGCCAGCTTTGGCCCGTGGTTGTGGGGACGACCCTATAGTCGTTGGACATGACGGTGGCGGGCCAATCTAGTCCCGGGGTCGTGGGGACGACCCTATAGTCGTCGGACATGTCGGCGGCTGGCCAACTTTGGCCCGTGGTCTTGGGGACGACCGTATAGTCGTCGGACATGTCGGCGGCTGGCCATTCTAGTCCCGGGGTCGTGGGGACGACCCTATAGTCGTCGTACATGTCGGCGGCGGGCCAACTTTGGCCCGGGGTCGTGGAGACGACCCTATAGTCATCGGACATGTCGGCGATTGGCCATTATTGGCCCGGGGTCGTGGGGACGACCGTATATTCGTCGGACATGACGGTGGCGGGCCAATCTATTCCCGGGGTCGTGGGGACGACCCTATAGTCGACGGACATGTCGGCGGCTGGCCAACTTTGGCCCGGTGTCGTGGGGACGACTCTATAGTCGTCGGACATGTCGGTGGCGGGCCAATCTAGTCCCGGGGTCATGGGAACGACCCTATAGTCGTCGCATATTTCGGCGGCCGGCCAACTTTGGCCCGTGGTCGTGGGGACGACCCTATAGTCGTCGGACATGTCGGCGGCTGGCCAACTTTGGCCTGTGGTCGTGGGGACGACCCTATAGTCGTCGGACATGTCGGCGGCTGGCCAACTTTGGCCCGTGGTCGTGGGGACGAACCAATAGTCATCGGACATGTCGGCGGCTGGCCAACTTTGGCCCGTGGTCGTGGGGACGATCCGATAGTCGATGGATATGACGGTGCCGGGCCAATCAAGTCCCGGGGTCGTAGGTACGACCCTATAGTCATCGGACATGTCGGCGATTGGCCATTATTGGCCCGGGGTCGTGGGGACGACCGTATATTCGTCGGACATGACGGTGGCGGGCCAATCTAGTCCCGGGGTCGTGGGGACGAGCCTATAGTCGTCGGACAACACGGCGGCTGGACATCTTTGGCCCGCGGTCGTGGGGACGACCCTATAGTCGTCGGACATGACGGTGGCGGGCCAATCTAGTCCCAGGGTCGTTGGGACGACCCTATAGTCGTCGGACATGTCGGCGGCTGGCCAACTTTGGCCCGTGGTCGTGGGGACGACTCTATAGTCGTCGGACATGTCGGCGGCTGGCCAACTTTGGCACGTGGTCGTGGGGACGATCCGATTATCGTCGGACATGTCGGCGGCTGGCCAACTTTGGCCCGTGGTCGTGGGGACGATCCAATAGTCGTCGGACATGTCGGCGGCTGGCCAACTTTGGCGCGTGGTCGTGGGGACGATCCGATTGTCGTCGGACATGTCGGCGGCTGGCCAACCTAGACCCGGGGTCGTGGGGACGACCCTATTGTCGTCGGACATGACGGTGGCGGGCCAATCTAGTCCCGGGGTCGTGGGGACGACCCTATAGTCGTCGGACAAGTCGGCGGCGGGCCAAGCTTGTCCCGGGGTCGTGGGGACGACCCTATTGTCGTCGGACATGACGGTGGCGGGCCAAGCTTGTCCCGGGGTCGTGGGGACGACCCTATAGTCGTTGGACATGTCGGCGATTGGCCAACATTGGCCCGGGGTCGTGGGGGCGACCCTACAGTCGTCGGACATTTCGGCGGCTTGCCAACATTGGCCCGGGGTCGTGGGGACGATCCTATAGTCGTCGGACATGTCGGCGGCTGGCTAACTTTGGCCCGTGGTCGTGGGGACGACTCTATAGTCGTCGGACATGTCGGCGGCTGGCCAACCTAGTCCCGAGGTCGTGGGGACGACCCTATAGTCGTCGGACTTGACGGTGGCGGGCCAATCTAGTCCCGGGGTCGTGGGGACGACCCTACAGTCGTCGGACATTTCGGCGGCTTCCCAGCTTTGGCCCGGGGTCGTGGGGACGACCCTATAGTCGTCGGACAAGTCGGCAGCGGGCCAAGCTTGTCCCGGGGTCGTGGGGGCGACCCTATAGTCGTCGGACATGTCGGCGGCTGGCCAACTTTGGCCCGGTGTCGTGGGGACGACTCTATAGTCGTCGGACATGTCGGCGGCGGCCCAATCTAGTACCAGGGTCGTGAGGACGACACTATAGTCGTCGGACATGTCGGCGGCTGGCCAACTTTGGCCCATGGTCGTGGGGACGACCCAATAGTCGTTGGACATGTCGGCGGCTGGCCAGCTTTGGCCCGTGGTTGTGGGGACGACCCTATAGTCGTTGGACATGACGGTGGCGGGCCAATCTAGTCCCGGGGTCGTGGGGACGACCCTATAGTCGTCGGACATGTCGGCGGCTGGCCAACTTTGGCCCGTGGTCTTGGGGACGACCGTATAGTCGTCGGACATGTCGGCGGCTGGCCATTCTAGTCCCGGGGTCGTGGGGACGACCCTATAGTCGTCGGACATGTCGGCGGCGGGCCAACTTTGGCCCGGGGTCGTGGAGACGACCCTATAGTCATCGGACATGTCGGCGATTGGCCATTATTGGCCCGGGGTCGTGGGGACGACCGTATATTCGTCGGACATGACGGTGGCGGGCCAATCTAGTCCCGGGGTCGTGGGGACGACCCTATAGTCGTCGGACATATCAGCGGCTGACCAAGTTTTGCCCGGGTTCGTGGGGACGACCCTATAGTCGTCGGACATGTCGGCGGCTTGCCAAATTTGGCCCGGGGTCGTGGGGACAACCCTATAGTCGTCGGACATGACGGTGGCGGGCCAATCTAGTCCCAGGGTCGTGGGAACGACCCTATAGTCTTCGGACATGTCGGCGGCTGGCCAACTTTGGCCCGTGGTCGTGGGGACGACCCAATAGTCGTCGGACATGTCGGCGGCTGGCCATTCGAGTCCCGGGGTCGTGGGGACGACTCTATAGTCGTCGGACATGTCGGCGGCGGGCCAACCTAGTCCCGGGGTTGTGGGGACGACCCTATAGTCGTCGGACATGTCAGCGGCTGGCCAACCTAGTCCCGGGGTCATGGGGACGACCCTATAGTCGTCGGACATGTCGGCGGCTGGCCAATCTAGTCCCGGGGTCGTGGGGACGACCCAATAGTCGTCGGACATGTCGGCGGCTGGCCAACTTTGGCCCGTAGTCGTGGGGACGATCCGATATTCGCCGGACATGACGGTGGCGGGCCAATCTATTCCCGGGGTCGTGGGGACGACCCTATAGTCGACGGACATGTCGGCGGCTGGCCAACTTTGGCCCGGTGTCGTGGGGACGACTCTATAGTCGTCGGACATGTCGGTGGCGGGCCAATCTAGTCCCGGGGTCATGGGAACGACCCTATAGTCGTCGCATATTTCGGCGGCCGGCCAACTTTGGCCCGTGGTCGTGGGGACGACCCTATAGTCGTCGGACATGTCGGCGGCTGGCCAACTTTGGCCTGTGGTCGTGGGGACGACCCTATAGTCGTCGGACATGTCGGCGGCTGGCCAACTTTGGCCCGTGGTCGTGGGGACGAACCAATAGTCATCGGACATGTCGGCGGCTGGCCAACTTTGGCCCGCGGTCGTGGGGACGATCCGATAGTCGATGGATATGACGGTGCCGGGCCAATCAAGTCCCGGGGTCGTAGGTACGACCCTATAGTCATCGGACATGTCGGCGATTGGCCATTATTGGCCCGGGGTCGTGGGGACGACCGTATATTCGTCGGACATGACGGTGGCGGGCCAATCTAGTCCCGGGGTCGTGGGGACGAGCCTATAGTCGTCGGACAACACGGCGGCTGGACATCTTTGGCCCGCGGTCGTGGGGACGACCCTATAGTCGTCGGACATGACGGTGGCGGGCCAATCTAGTCCCAGGGTCGTTGGGACGACCCTATAGTCGTCGGACATGTCGGCGGCTGGCCAACTTTGGCCCGTGGTCGTGGGGACGACTCTATAGTCGTCGGACATGTCGGCGGCTGGCCAACCTAGACCCGGGGTCGTGGGGACGACCCTATTGTCGTCGGACATGACGGTGGCGGGCCAATCTAGTCCCGGGGTCGTGGGGACGACCCTATAGTCTTCGGACATGTCGGCGGCTGGCCAACCTAGTACCGAGGTCGTGGGGACGAACCTATAGTCGTCGGACTTGACGGTGGTGGGCCAATCTAGTCCCGGGGTCCTGGGGACAACCCTACAGTCGTCGGACATTTCGGCGGCTGGCCAACTTTGGCCCGTAGTCGTGGGGACGATCCGATAGTCGCCGGACATGGCGGTGGCGGGCCAATCTATTCCCGGGGTCGTGGGGACGACCCTATAGTCGTCGGACATTTCGGCGGCTGGCCAACTTTGGCCCGGTGTCGTGGGGACGACTCTATAGTCGTCGGACATGTCGGCGGCTGGCCAACCTAGTCCCGAGGTCGTGGGGACGAACCTATAGTCGTCGGACTTGACGGTGGTGGGCCAATCTAGTCCCGGGGTCCTGGGGACAACCCTACAGTCGTCGGACATTTCGGCGGCTTGCCAACTTTGGCCCGGGGTCGTGGGGACGACTCTATAGTCGTCGGACTTGACGGTGGCGGGCCAATCTAGTCCCGGGGCCGTGGGGACGACCCTACAGTCGTCGGACATTTCGGCGGCTTGCCAACTTTGGCCCGGGGTCGTGGGGACGACCCTATAATCGTCGGACATGTCGGCGGGTGGCCAACCTAGTCCCGCGGTCTTGGGGGCGACCCTATAGTCGTCGGACATGTCGGCGGCTGGCCAACTTTGGCCCGTGGTCGCGGGGACGACCCAATAGTCGTTGGACATGTCGGCGGCTGACCAACTTTGGCCCGTGGTTGTGGGGACGACCCTATAGTCGTTGGACATGACGGTGGCGGGCCAATCTAGTCCCGGGGTCGTGGGGACGACCCTATAGTCGTCGGACAAGACGGCGGCTGGACATCTTTGGCCCGGGGTCGTGGGGACGACCCTATAGTCGTCGGACATGTCGGCGGTTGGCCAACTTTGGCCTGTGGTCGTGGGGACGACCCTATAGTCGTCGGACATGTCGGCGGCTGGCCAACATTGGCCCGTGGTCGTGGGGACGACCCAATAGTCGTTGGAAATGTCAGCGGCTGGCCAACTTTGCCCCGGTGTCGTGGAGACGACTCTATAGTCGTCGGACATGTCGGCGGCTGGCCAATCTAGTCCCGGGGTCGTGGGGACGAACCTATAGTCGTCGGACTTGACGGTGGTGGGCCAATCTAGTCCCGGGGTCCTGGGGACAACCCTACAGTCGTCGGACATTTCGGCGGCTTGCCAACTTTGGCCCGGGGACGTGGGGACGACCCTATAGTCTTCGGACATGTCGGCGGCTGGCCAACTTTGGCCCGGGGTCGTGGGGACGACTCTATAGTCGTTGGACATGTCGGCGGCTGGCCAATCTAGTCCCGGGGACGTGGGGACGACCCTATAGTCGTCGGACATGTCGGCGGCCGCCAACTTTGGCCCGGTGTCGTGGGAACGACTCTATAGTCGTCGGACATGTCGGCGGCTGGCCAACTTTGGCCCCTGGTCGTGGGGACGACCCAATAGTGGTCGGACATGTCGGCGGCTGGCCAACCTAGTCCCGAGGTCGTGGGGACGACCCTATAGTCGTCGGACTTGACGGTGGCGGGCCAATCTAGTCCCAGGGTCGTGGGGACGACCCTATAGTCTTCGGACATGTCGGCGGCTGGCCAACTTTGGCCCGTAGTCGTGGGGACGATCCGATAGTCGCCGGACATGGCGGTGGCGGGCCAATCTATTCCCGGGGTCGTGGGGACGACCCTATAGTCGTCGGACATTTCGGCGGCTGGCCAACCTAGTCCAGAGGTCGTGGGGACGACCCTATAGTCGTCGGACTTGACGGTGGCGGGCCAATCTAGTCCCGGGGTCGTGGGGACGACCCTACAGTCGTCGGACATTTCGGCGGCTGGCCAACTTTGGCCCGTGGTCTTGGGGACGACCGTATAGTCGTCGGACATGTCGGCGGCTGGCCAACTTTGGCCCGTGGTCTTGGGGACGACCCTATAGTCGTCGGACATGTCGGCGGCGGGCCAATCTAGTACCGGGGTCGTGGGGACGACCCTATAGTCGTCGGACATTTCGGCGGCTGGCCAACCTAGTCCCGAGGTCGTGGGGACGACCCTATAGTCGTCGGACATGTCGGCGGCGGGCCAATCTAGTACCGGGGTCGTGGGGACGACCCTATAGTCTTCGGACATGTCGGCGGCTGGCCAACTTTGGCCCGTGGTCGTGGGGACGACCCAATAGTCGTCGGACATGTCGGCGGCTGGCCAACATTGGCCCGTGGTCGTGGGGACGACTCTATAGTCGTCGGACATGTCGGCGGCTGGCCAACCTAGTCCCGAGGTCGTGGGGACGACCCTATAGTCGTCGGACTTGACGGTGGCGGGCCAATCTAGTCCCGGGGTCGTGGGGACGACCCTACAGTCGTCGGACATTTCGGCGGCTGGCCAACTTTGGCCCGTGGTCTTGGGGACGACCGTATAGTCGTCGGACATGTCGGCGGCTGGCCAACTTTGGCCCGTGGTCTTGGGGACGACCGTATAGTCGTCGGACATGTCGGCGGCTGGCCAACTTTGGCCCGTGGTCGTGGGGACGACCCAATAGTCGTCGGACATGTCGGCGGCTGGCCAACTTTGGCCCGTAGTCGTGGGGACGATCCGATAGTCGCCGGACATGACGGTGGCGGGCCAATCTATTCCCGGGGTCGTGGGGACGACCCTATAGTCGTCGGACATGTCGGCGGCTGGCCAACTTTGGCCCGGGGTCGTGGGGACGACCCTATAGTCGTCGGACATGTCGGCGGCTGGCCAACTTTGGCACGTGGTCGTGGGGACGATCCGATTATCGTCGGACATGTCGGCGGCTGGCCAACTTTGGCCCGTGGTCGTGGGGACGATCCAATAGTCGTCGGACATGTCGGCGGCTGGCCAACTTTGGCGCGTGGTCGTGGGGACGATCCGATTGTCGTCGGACATGTCGGCGGCTGGCCAACCTAGACCCGGGGTCGTGGGGACGACCCTATTGTCGTCGGACATGACGGTGGCGGGCCAATCTAGTCCCGGGGTCGTGGGGACGACCCTATAGTCGTCGGACAAGTCGGCGGCGGGCCAAGCTTGTCCCGGGGTCGTGGGGACGACCCTATTGTCGTCGGACATGACGGTGGCGGGCCAATCTAGTCCCGGGGTCGTGGGGACGACCCTATAGTCGTCGGACATGTCGGCGGCATGCCACCTTTGGCCCGGGGTCGTGGGGACGACCCTATAGTCGTCGGACATGTTGGCGGCTTGTCAACCTAGTCCCGGGGTCGTGGGAACGACCCTATAGTCGTTGGACATGACGGTGGTGGGCCAATCTAGTCCCGGGGTCGTGGGGACGACCCTATAGTCGTCGTACAATTCGGCGGCGGGCCAAGCTTGTCCCGTGGTCGTGGGTACGATCCGATAGTCGTCGGACATGTCGGCGGCTGGCCAACTTTGGCCCGGGGTCGTGGGGACGATCCGATATTCGCCGGACATGACGGTGGCGGGCCAATCTATTCCCGGGGTCGTGGGGACGACCCTACAGTCGTGGGACATGTCGGCGGCTGGCCAACTTTGGCCCGGTGTCGTGGGGACGACCCTATAGTCGTCGGACATGTCGGCGGCTGGCCAACTTTGGCCTGTGGTCGTGGGGACGACCCTATAGCCGTCGGACATGTCGGCGGCTGGCCAACATTGGCCCGTGGTCGTGGGGACGAACCAATAGTCATCGGACATGTCGGCGGCTGGCCAACTTTGGCCCGTGGTCGTGGGGACGATCCGATAGTCGATGGATATGACGGTGCCGGGCCAATCAAGTCCCGGGGTCGTAGGTACGACCCTATAGTCATCGGACATGTCGGCGATTGGCCATTATTGGCCCGGGGTCGTGGGGACGACCGTATATTCGTCGGACATGACGGTGGCGGGCCAATCTAGTCCCGGGGTCGTGGGGACGACCCCATAGTCGTCGGACATGTCGGCGGCTGGCCAACCTAGTCCCGAGGTCGTGGGGACGACCCTATAGTCGTCGGACTACACGGTGGCGGGCCAATCTAGTCCCGGGGTCGTGGGGACGACCCTACAGTCGTCGGACATTTCGGCGGCTTGCCAACTTTGGCCCGTGGTCGTGGGGACGACCCTATAGTCGTCGGACATTTCGGCGGCATGCCACCTTTGGCCCGGGGTCGTGGGGACGACCCTATAGTCGTCGGACATGTTGGCGGCTTGTCAACCTAGTCCCGGGGTCGTGGGAACGACCCTATAGTCGTTGGACATGACGGTGGTGGGCCAATCTAGTCCCGGGGTCGTGGGGACGACCCTATAGTCGTCGTACAATTCGGCGGCGGGCCAAGCTTGTCCCGTGGTCGTGGGTACGATCCGATAGTCGTCGGACATGTCGGCGGCTGGCCAACTTTGGCCCGGGGTCGTGGGGACGACCCTATAGTCGTCGGACATGTCGGCGGCTGGCCAACTTTGGCCCGGGGTCGTGGGGACGACCCTATAGTCGTCGGACATGTCGGCGGCTGGCCAACTTTGGCCCGTGGTTGTGGGGACGACCCTATAGTCGTTGGACATGACGGTGGCGGGCCAAACTAGTCCCGGGGTCGTGGGGACGACCCAATAGTCGTCGGAAAAGACGGCGGCTGGACATCTTTGGCCCGGGGTCGTGGGGACGACCCTATAGTCGTTGGACATGACGGTGGCGGGCCAAATTAGTCCCGGGGTCGTGGGGACGACCCAATAGTCGTCGGACATGTCGGCGGCTGGCCAACCTAGTCCCGAGGTCGTGGGGACGACCCTATAGTCGTCGGACTTCACGGTGGCGGGCCAATCTAGTCCCGGGGTCGTGGGGACGACCCTACAGTCGTCGGACATTTCGGCGGCTTGCCAACTTTGGCCGTCGTCGGACGTGTTGGCGGCTTGTCAACCTAGTCCCGGGGTTGTGGGGACGACCCTATAGTCGTTGGACATGACGGTGGCGGGCCAAACTAGTCCCGGGGTCGCCGGGACGACCCTATAGTCGTCGGACATGTCGGCGGCTGGCCAATCTAGTCGCGGGGTCGTGGGGACGACCCAATAGTCGTCGGACATGTCGGCGGCTGGCCAACTTTGGCCCGTAGTCGTGGGGACGATCCGATATTCGCCGGACATGACGGTGGCGGGCCAATCTATTCCCGGGGTCGTGGGGACGACCCTATAGTCGTGGGACATGTCGGCGGCTGGCCAACTTTGGCCCGGTGTCGTGGGGACGACCCTATAGTCGTCGGACATGTCGGCGGCTGGCCAACTTTGGCCTGTGGTCGTGGGGACGACCCTATAGCCGTCGGACATGTCGGCGGCTGGCCAACATTGGCCCGTGGTCGTGGGGACGAACCAATAGTCATCGGACATGTCGGCGGCTGGCCAACTTTGGCCCGTGGTCGTGGGGACGATCCGATAGTCGATGGATATGACGGTGCCGGGCCAATCAAGTCCCGGGGTCGTAGGTACGACCCTATAGTCATGGGACATGTCGGCGATTGGCCATTATTGGCCCGGGGTCGTGGGGACGACCGTATATTCGTCGGACATGACGGTGGCGGGCCAATCTAGTCCCGGGGTCGTGGGGACGACCCTATAGTCGTCGGACAACACGGCGGCTGGACATCTTTGGCCCGCGGTCGTGGGGACGACCCTATAGTCGTCGGACAAGACGGTGGCGGGCCAATCTAGTCCCAGGGTCGTTGGGACGACCCTATAGTCGTCGGACATGTCGGCGGCTGGCCAACTTTGGCCCGTGGTCGTGGGGACGACTCTATAGTCGTCGGACATGTCGGCGGCTGGCCAACCTAGACCCGGGGTCGTGGGGACGACCCTATAGTCGTTGGACATGACGGTGGCGGGCCAAACTAGTCCCGGGGTCGTGGGGACGACCCTATAGTCGTCGGACATGTCGGCGGCATGCCACCTTTGGCCCGGGGTCGTGGGGACGACCCTATAGTCGTCGGACATGTTGGCGGCTTGTCAACCTAGTCCCGGGGTCGTGGGAACGACCCTATAGTCGTTGGACATGACGGTGGTGGGCCAATCTAGTCCCGGGGTCGTGGGGACGACCCTATAGTCGTCGTACAATTCGGCGGCGGGCCAAGCTTGTCCCGTGGTCGTGGGTACGATCCGATAGTCGTCGGACATGTCGGCGGCTGGCCAACTTTGGCCCGGGGTCGTGGGGACGATCCGATATTCGCCGGACATGACGGTGGCGGGCCAATCTATTCCCGGGGTCGTGGGGACGACCCTATAGTCGTGGGACATGTCGGCGGCTGGCCAACTTTGGCCCGGTGTCGTGGGGACGACCCTATAGTCGTCGGACATGTCGGCGGCTGGCCAACTTTGGCCTGTGGTCGTGGGGACGACCCTATAGCCGTCGGACATGTCGGCGGCTGGCCAACATTGGCCCGTGGTCGTGGGGACGAACCAATAGTCATCGGACATGTCGGCGGCTGGCCAACTTTGGCCCGTGGTCGTGGGGACGATCCGATAGTCGATGGATATGACGGTGCCGGGCCAATCAAGTCCCGGGGTCGTAGGTACGACCCTATAGTCATCGGACATGTCGGCGATTGGCCATTATTGGCCCGGGGTCGTGGGGACGACCGTATATTCGTCGGACATGACGGTGGCGGGCCAATCTAGTCCCGGGGTCGTGGGGACGACCCCATAGTCGTCGGACATGTCGGCGGCTGGCCAACCTAGTCCCGAGGTCGTGGGGACGACCCTATAGTCGTCGGACTTCACGGTGGCGGGCCAATCTAGTCCCGGGGTCGTGGGGACGACCCTACAGTCGTCGGACATTTCGGCGGCTTGCCAACTTTGGCCCGTGGTCGTGGGGACGACCCTATAGTCGTCGGACATTTCGGCGGCATGCCACCTTTGGCCCGGGGTCGTGGGGACGACCCTATAGTCGTCGGACATGTTGGCGGCTTGTCAACCTAGTCCCGGGGTCGTGGGAACGACCCTATAGTCGTTGGACATGACGGTGGTGGGCCAATCTAGTCCCGGGGTCGTGGGGACGACCCTATAGTCGTCGTACAATTCGGCGGCGGGCCAAGCTTGTCCCGTGGTCGTGGGTACGATCCGATAGTCGTCGGACATGTCGGCGGCTGGCCAACTTTGGCCCGGGGTCGTGGGGACGACCCTATAGTCGTCGGACATGTCGGCGGCTGGCCAACTTTGGCCCGGGGTCGTGGGGACGACCCTATAGTCGTCGGACATGTCGGCGGCTGGCCAACTTTGGCCCGTGGTTGTGGGGACGACCCTATAGTCGTTGGACATGACGGTGGCGGGCCAAACTAGTCCCGGGGTCGTGGGGACGACCCAATAGTCGTCGGACAAGACGGCGGCTGGACATCTTTGGCCCGGGGTCGTGGGGACGACCCTATAGTCGTTGGACATGACGGTGGCGGGCCAAATTAGTCCCGGGGTCGTGGGGACGACCCAATAGTCGTCGGACATGTCGGCGGCTGGCCAACCTAGTCCCGAGGTCGTGGGGACGACCCTATAGTCGTCGGACTTCACGGTGGCGGGCCAATCTAGTCCCGGGGTCGTGGGGACGACCCTACAGTCGTCGGACATTTCGGCGGCTTGCCAACTTTGGCCGTCGTCGGACGTGTTGGCGGCTTGTCAACCTAGTCCCGGGGTTGTGGGGACGACCCTATAGTCGTTGGACATGACGGTGGCGGGCCAAACTAGTCCCGGGGTCGCCGGGACGACCCTATAGTCGTCGGACATGTCGGCGGCTGGCCAATCTAGTCGCGGGGTCGTGGGGACGACCCAATAGTCGTCGGACATGTCGGCGGCTGGCCAACTTTGGCCCGTAGTCGTGGGGACGATCCGATATTCGCCGGACATGACGGTGGCGGGCCAATCTATTCCCGGGGTCGTGGGGACGACCCTATAGTCGTGGGACATGTCGGCGGCTGGCCAACTTTGGCCCGGTGTCGTGGGGACGACCCTATAGTCGTCGGACATGTCGGCGGCTGGCCAACTTTGGCCTGTGGTCGTGGGGACGACCCTATAGCCGTCGGACATGTCGGCGGCTGGCCAACATTGGCCCGTGGTCGTGGGGACGAACCAATAGTCATCGGACATGTCGGCGGCTGGCCAACTTTGGCCCGTGGTCGTGGGGACGATCCGATAGTCGATGGATATGACGGTGCCGGGCCAATCAAGTCCCGGGGTCGTAGGTACGACCCTATAGTCATCGGACATGTCGGCGATTGGCCATTATTGGCCCGGGGTCGTGGGGACGACCGTATATTCGTCGGACATGACGGTGGCGGGCCAATCTAGTCCCGGGGTCGTGGGGACGACCCTATAGTCGTCGGACAACACGGCGGCTGGACATCTTTGGCCCGCGGTCGTGGGGACGACCCTATAGTCGTCGGACAAGACGGTGGCGGGCCAATCTAGTCCCGGGGTCGTGGGGACGACCCTATAGTCGTCGGACAAGACGGCGGCTGGACATCCTTGGCTCGCGGTCGTGGGGACGACCCTATAGTCGTCGGACATTTCGGCGGCTTGTCAACCTAGTCCCGGGGTCGTGGGGACGACCCTATAGTCATTGGACATGACGGTGGCGGGCCATTCTAGTCCCGGGTACGTGGGGACGACCCTATAGTCGTCGGACATGTCGGCGGCGGGCCAACTTTGGCCCGGGGTCGTGGAGACGACCCTATAGTCATCGGACATGTCGGCGATTGGCCATTATTGGCCCGGGGTCGTGGGGACGACCCTATAGTCGTCGGACATGTCGGCGGCTGGCCATTCTAGTCCCGGGGTCGTGGGGACGACCCTATAGTCGTCGGACAAGTCGGCGGCGGGGCAACTTAGTCCCGGGGTCATGGGGACGACCCTATAGTCGTCGGACATGTCGGCGGCTGGCCAATCTAGTCCCGGGGTCGTGGGGACGACCCTATAGTCTTCGGACATGTCGGCGGCTGGCCAACTTTGGCCCGTGGTCGTGGGGACGACCCAATAGTCGTCGGACATGTCGGCGGCTGGCCAACTTTGGCCTGTGGTCGTGGGGACGACCCTATAGTCGTCGGACATGTCGGCAGCTGGCCAACTTTGGCCCGTGGTCGTGGGGACGAACCAATAGTCATCGGACATGTCGGCGGCTGGCCAATCTAGTCCCGGGGTCGTGGGGACGACCCTATAGTCTTCGGACATGTCGGCGGCTGGCCAACTTTGGCCCGTAGTCGTGGGGACGATCCGATATTCGCCGGACATGACGGTGGCGGGCCAATCTATTCCCGTGGTCGTGGGGACGACCCTATAGTCGTTGGACATGTCAGCGGCTGGCCAACTTTGGCCCGTGGCCGTGGGGACGACCCTATAGTCGTCGGACATGACGGTGGCGAGCCAACCTACTCCCGGGGTCGTGGGGACGACCCTATAGTCGTCGGACAAGTCGGCGGCGGGGCAACCTAGTCCCGGGGTCGTGGGGACCAGCCTATAGTCGTCGGACATGACGGTGGTGGGCCAGTCTAGTCCCGGGTCGTGGGGACGACCCTATAGTCGTCGGACATGTCGGCGGCTGGCCAACTTTGGCCCGTGGTCGTGGGGAGGACCCTATACTCGTCGGACAAGTCGGCGGCGACCCAACCTAGTCCGGGGGTCGTGGGGACGACCCTATAGTCGTCGGAGAAGTCTGCGGCGGGCCAACCTAGTCCCGGGGTCGTAGGGACGACCCTATAGTCGTCGGACATGTCGCCGGCTGGCCAACTTTGGCCCGTACTCGTGGGTACGACCCTATAGTCGTCGGACATGACGGTGTCGGGCCAATCTAGTCCCGGGGTCGTGGGGACGACCCTATAGTCGTCGGACATGTCTGCGGCTGGCCAACCTAGACCCGTGGTCGTGGGGACGACCCTATATTCGTCGGACAAGCCGGCGGCTGGCCAACTTTGGCCCGTGGTCGTGGGGACGACCCTATAGTCGTCGGACAAGTCGGTGGCTGTCCAACTTTGGCCCGGGGGTCGTGTGGACGACCCTATAGTCGTCGGACAAGTCGGCGGCTGGCCAACTTTGGCCCGTGGTCGTGGGAACGACCCTATAGTCGTCGGACAAGTCGGCGGCTGGCCAATTTTGGCCCGTGGTCGTGGGGACGACCCTATAGTCGTCGGAAATGTCGGCGGCTGGCCAACTTTGGCCCGTGGTCGTAAAGACGACCCTATAGTCGTCGGACAAGACGATGGCGGGCCAATCTAGACCCGGGGTCGTGGGGACGACCCTATAGTCGTCGGACATGTCGGCGGCTGGCCAACCTAGACCCGGGGTCGTGGGGACGACCCTATAGTCGTCGGACATGTCGGCGGCTGGCCAACTTTGGCCCGTGGTCGTGGGGCGACCCTATAGTCGTCGGACAAGTCGGCGGCTGGCCAACTTTGGCCCGTGGTCGTGGGGACGACCCTATAGTCGTTGGACATGTCAGCGGCTGGCCAACTTTGGCCCGTGGCCGTGGGGACGACCCTATAGTCGTCGGACATGACGGTGGCGAGCCAACCTACTCCCGGGGTCGTGGGGACGACCCTATAGTCGTCGGAGAAGTCTGCGGCGGGCCAACCTAGTCCCGGGGTCGTAGGGACGACCCTATAGTCGTCGGACATGTCGCCGGCTGGCCAACTTTGGCCCGTGGTCGTGGGGCGACCCTATAGTCGTCGGAAATGACGGTGGCGGGCCAATCTACTCCCGGGGTCGTGGGGACGACCCTATAGTCGTCGGACATGTCGCCGGCTGGCCAACTTTGGCCCGTGGTCGTGGGGACGACCCTATAGTCGTCGGACATAACGGTAGCGGGCCAATCTAGTCCCGGGGTAGTGGGGACGACCCTATAGTGGTCGGACAAGTCGGCGGCGGGCCTACCTAGTCCCGGGGTCGTGGGGACGACCCTATAGTCGTCGGAGAAGTCTGCGGCGGGCCAACCTAGTCCCGGGGTCGTAGGGACGACCCTATAGTCGTCGGACATGTCGCCGGCTGGCCAACTTTGGCCCGTGGTCGTGGGGCGACCCTATAGTCGTCGGACAAGTCGGCGGCTGGCCAACTTTGGCCCGTGGTCGTGGGGACGACCCTATAGTCGTTGGACATGTCAGCGGCTGGCCAACTTTGGCCCGTGGCCGTGGGGACGACCCTATAGTCGTCGGACATGACGGTGGCGAGCCAACCTACTCCCGGGGTCGTGGGGACGACCCTATAGTCGTCGGACAAGTCGGCGGCGGGGCAACCTAGTCCCGGGGTCGTGGGGACCAGCCTATAGTCGTCGGACATGACGGTGGTGGGCCAGTCTAGTCCCGGGTCGTGGGGACGACCCTATAGTCGTCGGACATGTCGGCGGCTGGCCAACTTTGGCCCGTGGTCGTGGGGAGGACCCTATACTCGTCGGACAAGTCGGCGGCGACCCAACCTAGTCCGGGGGTCGTGGGGACGACCCTATAGTCGTCGGAGAAGTCTGCGGCGGGCCAACCTAGTCCCGGGGTCGTAGGGACGACCCTATAGTCGTCGGACATGTCGCCGGCTGGCCAACTTTGGCCCGTACTCGTGGGTACGACCCTATAGTCGTCGGACATGACGGTGTCGGGCCAATCTAGTCCCGGGGTCGTGGGGACGACCCTATAGTCGTCGGACATGTCTGCGGCTGGCCAACCTAGACCCGTGGTCGTGGGGACGACCCTATATTCGTCGGACAAGCCGGCGGCTGGCCAACTTTGGCCCGTGGTCGTGGGGACGACCCTATAGTCGTCGGACAAGTCGGTGGCTGTCCAACTTTGGCCCGGGGGTCGTGTGGACGACCCTATAGTCGTCGGACAAGTCGGCGGCTGGCCAACTTTGGCCCGTGGTCGTGGGAACGACCCTATAGTCGTCGGACAAGTCGGCGGCTGGCCAATTTTGGCCCGTGGTCGTGGGGACGACCCTATAGTCGTCGGAAATGTCGGCGGCTGGCCAACTTTGGCCCGTGGTCGTAAAGACGACCCTATAGTCGTCGGACAAGACGATGGCGGGCCAATCTAGACCCGGGGTCGTGGGGACGACCCTATAGTCGTCGGACATGTCGGCGGCTGGCCAACCTAGACCCGGGGTCGTGGGGACGACCCTATAGTCGTCGGACATGTCGGCGGCTGGCCAACCTAGACCCGTGGTCGTGGGGACGACCCTATATTCGTCGGACAAGCCGGCGGCTGGCCAACTTTGGCCCGGGGTCGTGGGGGCGACCCTATAGTCGTCGGACATGTTGGCGGCTTGTCAGCCTAGTCCCGGGGTCGTGGGTACGACCCTACAGTCGTCGGACATTTCGGCGGCTTGCCAACCTTGGCCCGGGGTCGTGGGGACGACCCTATAGTCGTCGGACTTGACGGTGGCGGGCCAATCTAGTCCCGAGGTCCTGGGGACGACCCTATAGTCGTCGGACTTGACGGTGGCGGGCCAATCTAGTCCCGGGGTCGTGGGGACGACCCTACAGTTGTCGGACATTTCGGCGGCTGGCCAAATTTGGCCCGGGGTCGTGGGGACGACCCTATAGTCGTCGGACATGACGGTGGCGGGCCAATCTTGTCCCGGGGTCGTGGGGACGACCCTATAGTCGTCGGACATGTCGGCGGCAGGCCAACTTTCGCCCGTGGTCGTGGGGACGATCCTATAGTCGTCGGACATGACGGTGGCGGGACAATCTAGTCCCGGGGTCGTGGGGACGACCATATAGTCATCGGACATGTCGGCGGCTGGCCAACTTTGGCCCGTGGTCGTCGGACTTGACGGTGGCGGGCCAATCTAGTCCCGGGATCTCTGGGACGACCTTATAGTCGTCGGACATGTCGGCGGCTGGCCTACTTTGGCCCGGTGTCTTGGGGACGACTCTATAGTCGTCGGACATGTCGGCGGCTGGCCAACCTAGACCCGGGGTCGTGGGGACGACCCTATAGTCGTCGGACATGTCGGCGGCTGGCCAACCTAGACCCGGGGTCGTGGGGACGACCCTATAGTCCTCGGACAAGTCCGCGGCTGGCCAACTTTGGCCCGTGGTCGTGGGAACGACCCTATAGTCGTCGGACAAGTCGGCGGCTGGCCAAATTTGGTCCGTGGTCGTGGGGACGACCCTATAATCATCGGAAATGTCGACGGCTGGCCAACTTTGGCCCGTGGTCGTAAAGACGACCCTATAGTCGTCGGACAAGACGGTGGCGGGCCAATCTAGTCCCGGGGTCGTGGGGACGACCCTATAGTCGTCGGAAAAGTCGGCGGCTGGCCAACTTTTGCCCGGGGTCGTAGGGACGACCCTATAGTCGTCGGACATGTCGGCGATTGGCCAACATTGGCCCGGGGTCGTGGGGACGACATTATAGTCGTCGGACATGTCGGCGGCTGGCCAACCTAGTCCCGAGGTCGTGGGGACGACCCTATAGTCGTCGGACTTAACGGTGGCTGGCCAACTTTGGCCCGGGGTCGTGGGGACGACCCTATAGTCGTCGGACTTGACGGTGGCGGGCCAATCTAGTCCCGGGGTTATGGGGACGACCCTACAGTCGTCGGACATTTCGGCGGCTTGCCAACTTTGGCCCGGGGTCGTGGGGACGACCCTATAGTCGTCGGACTTGACGTTGGCGGGCCAATCTAGTCCCGAGGTCGTGGGGACGACCCTATAGTCGTCGGACATGTCGGCGGCTGGCCAACTTAGGCGCGTGGTCGTGGGGACGATCCGATTGTCGTCGGACATGTCGGCGGCTGGCCAACCTAGACCCGGAGTCGTGGGAACGACCCTATTGTCGTCGGACAAGGCGGTGGCGGGCCAATCTAGTCCCGGGGTCGTGGGGACGACCCTATAGTCGTCGGACTTGTCGGTGGCGGGCCAATCTAGTCCGGGGGTCGTGGGGACGACCCTACAGTCGTCGGACATTTCGGCGGCTTGCCAACTTTGGCCCGGGGTCGTGGGGACGATCCAATAGTCGTCGGAAATGTCGGCGGCTGGTCAACTTTGGCCCGTGGTCGTGGGGACGACCCTATAGTCGTTGGACATGTCAGCGGCTGGCCAACTTTGGTCCGGTGTCGTGGGGACGACCCAATAGTCGTCGGACATGTCGGCGGCTGGCCAACTTTGGCCCGTGGTCGTGGGGACGATCCGATAGTCGTTGGACATGACGGTGGCGGGCCAATCTAGTCCCGGGGTCGTGGGGCGACCCTATAGTCGTCGGACTTGTCGGTGGCGGGCCAATCTAGTCCGGGGGTCGTGGGGACGACCCTACAGTCGTCGGACATTTCGGCGGCTTGCCAACTTTGGCCCGGGGTCGTGGGGACGATCCAATAGTCGTCGGACATGTTGGCGGCTGGTCAACTTTGGCCCGTGGTCGTGGGGACGACCCTATAGTCGTTGGACATGTCGGCGGCTGGCCAACTTTGGCCCGTGGTCGTGGGGACGATCCGATAGTCGTTGGACATGGCGGTGGCGGGCCAATCTAGTCCCGGGGTCGTGGGGACGACCCTATAGTCGTCGGACTTGTCGGTGGCGGGCCAATCTAGTCCGGGGGTCGTGGGGACGACCCTACAGTCGTCGGACATTTCGGCGGCTTGCCAACTTTGGCCCGGGGTCGTGGGGACGACCCTATAGTCGTCGGACAAGTCGGCGGCTGGCCAAATTTGGTCCATGGTCGTGGGGACGACCCTATAGTCATCGGACAAGACGGTGGCGGGCCAATCTAGTCCCGGGGTCGTGGGGACGACCCTATAGTCGTCGGAAAAGTCGGCGGCTGGCCAACTTTTGCCCGGGGTCGTGGGGGCGATCCGATAGTCGTTGGACATGACGGTGGCGGGCCAATCTAGTCCCGGGGTCGTGGGGACGATCCAATAGTCGTCGCACATGTCGGCGGCTGGCCAACTTTGGCCCGTGGTCGTGGGGACGACCCAATAGTCGTCGGACATGTCGGCGGCTGGCCAACATTGGCCCGGGGTCGTGGGGACGATCCGATAGTGGTTGGACATGACGGTGGCGGGCCATTCTAGTCCCGGGGTCGTGGGGACGACCCTATAGTCGTCGGACATGTCGGCGGCTGGCCAACTTTGGCCCGTGGTCGTGGGGACGACCCAATAGTCGTCGGACATGTCGGCGGCTGGCCAACTTTGGCCCGTGGTCGTGGGGACGACTCTATAGTCGTCGGACATGTCGGCGGCTGGCCAATCTATTCCCGGGGTCGTGGGGACGACCCTACAGTCGTCGGACAAGTCGGCAGCTTGCCAACTTTGGCACGGAGTCGTGGGGACGACCCTACAGTCGTCGGACAAGTCGGCAGCGAGCCAACATTGGCCCGTGGTACGTGGGGACGACCCTATAGTCGTCGGATATGTCGGCGGCTGGCCAACTTTGGCCCGTGGTCGTGGGGAAGACCCTATAGTCGTCGGACAAGTCAGCGGCTGGCCAACATTGGCCCGTGGTCGTGGGGACGACCCTACAGTCGTCGGATATGTCGGCGGCTGGCCAACTTTGGCCTGTGGTCGTGGGGACGACCCTATAGTCGTCGGAAATGACGGTGGCGGGCCAATCTAGTCCCGGGGTCATGGGGACGACCCTACAGTCTTCGGACAAGTCGGCGGCGAGCCAATCTAGTCCCGCGGTCGTGGGGACGACCCTATAGTCGTCGGACAAGTCAGCGGCTGGCCAACATTGGCCCGTGGTCGTGGGGACGACCATATAGTCGTCGGACATGACGGTGGCGGGCCACTCTAGTCCCGGGTCGTGGGGACGACCCTATAGTCGTCGGACATGTCGGCGGCTGGCCAATCTAGTCCCGGGGTCGTGGGGACGACCCTATAGTCGTCGGACTTGTCGGTGGCGGGCCAATCTAGTCCGGGGGTCGTGGGGACGACCCTACAGTCGTCGGACATTTCGGCGGCTTGCCAACTTTGGCCCGGGGTCGTGGGGACGATCCAATAGTCGTCGGACATGTTGGCGGCTGGTCAACTTTGGCCCGTGGTCGTGGGGACGACCCTATAGTCGTTGGACATGTCAGCGGCTGGCCAACTTTGGCCCGGTGTCGTGGGGACGACCCAATAGTCGTCGGACATGTCGGCGGCTGGCCAAGTTTGGCCCGTGGTCGTGGGGACGATCCGATAGTCGTTGGACATGACGGTGGCGGGCCAATCTAGTCCCGGGGTCGTGGGGACGACCCTATAGTCGTCGGACTTGTCGGTGGCGGGCCAATCTAGTCCGGGGGTCGTGGGGACGGCCCTACAGTCGTCGGACATTTCGGCGGATTGCCAACTTTGGCCCGGGGTCGTGGGGACGATCCAATAGTCGTTGGACATGTCGGCGGCTGGCCAACTTTGGCCCGTGGTCGTGGGGACGATCCGATAGTCGTTGGACATGGCGGTGGCGGGCCAATCTAGTCCGGGGGTCGTGGGGACGACCCTACAGTCGTCGGACATTTCGGCGGCTTGCCAACTTTGGCCCGGGGTCGTGGGGACGACCCTATAGTCGTCGGACTTGACGGTGGCGGGCCAATCTAGTCCCGGGGTTATGGGGACGACCCTACAGTCGTCGGACATTTCGGCGGCTTGCCAACTTTGGCCCGGGGTCGTGGGGACGACCCTATAGTCGTCGGACTTGACGTTGGCGGGCCCATCTAGTCCCGAGGTCGTGGGGACGACCCTATAGTCGTCGGACTTGACGGTGGCCGGCCAATCTATTCCCGGGGTCGTGGGGACGACCCTACAGTCGTCGGACATTTCGGCGGCTTGCCAACTTTGGCCCGGGGTCGTGGGGACGACCCTATAGTCGTCGGACATGTCGGCGGCTGGCCAAAATTGGCCCGAGGTCGTGGGGGCGACCCTATAGTCGTCGGACATGTCGGCGGCTGGCCAACCTAGTCCCGAGGTCGTCGGACTGGACGGTGGCGGGCCAATCTAGTCCCGGGTTCGTGGGGACGATCCTACAGTCGTCGGACATTTCGGCGGCTTGCCAACTTTGGCCCGTGGTCGTGGGGACGACCCTATAGTCGTCGGACATGTCGGCGTTTTGCCATCTTTGGCCCGTGGTCGTGAAGACGACCCTATAGTCGTCGGACATGACGGTGGCGGGACAATCTAGTCCCGGGGTCGTGGGGACGACCATATAGTCATCGGACATGTCGGCGGCTGGCCAACTTTGGCCCGTGGTCGTCGGACTTGACGGTGGCGGGCCAATCTAGTCCCGGGATCTCTGGGACGACCCTATAGTCGTCGGACATGTCGGCGGCTGGCCTACTTTGGCCCGGTGTCTTGGGGACGACTCTATAGTCGTCGGACATGTCGGCGGCTGGCCAACCTAGACCCGGGGTCGTGGGGACGACCCTATAGTCGTCGGACATGTCGGCGGCTGGCCAACCTAGACCCGGGGTCGTGGGGACGACCCTATAGTCCTCGGACAAGTCCGCGGCTGGCCAACTTTGGCCCGTGGTCGTGGGAACGACCCTATAGTCGTCGGACAAGTCGGCGGCTGGCCAAATTTGGTCCGTGGTCGTGGGGACGAACCTATAATCATCGGAAATGTCGACGGCTGGCCAACTTTGGCCCGTGGTCGTAAAGACGACCCTATAGTCGTCGGACAAGACGGTGGCGGGCCAATCTAGTCCCGGGGTCGTGGGGACGACCCTATAGTCGTCGGAAAAGTCGGCGGCTGGCCAACTTTTGCCCGGGGTCGTAGGGACGACCCTATAGTCGTCGGACATGTCGGCGATTGGCCAACATTGGCCCGGGGTCGTGGGGACGACATTATAGTCGTCGGACATGTCGGCGGCTGGCCAACCTAGTCCCGAGGTCGTGGGGACGACCCTATAGTCGTCGGACTTGACGGTGGCTGGCCAACTTTGGCCCGGGGTCGTGGGGACGACCCTATAGTCGTCGGACTTGACGGTGGCGGGCCAATCTAGACCCGGGGTTATGGGGACGACCCTACAGTCGTCGGACATTTCGGCGGCTTGCCAACTTTGGCCCGTGGTCGTAAAGACGACCCTATAGTCGTCGGACAAGACGGTGGCGGGCCAATCTAGTCCGGGGGTCGTGGGGACGACCCTACAGTCGTCGGACATTTCGGCGGCTTGCCAACTTTGGCCCGGGGTCGTGGGGACGATCCAATAGTCGTCGGACATGTTGGCGGCTGGTCAACTTTGGCCCGTGGTCGTGGGGACGACCCTATAGTCGTTGGACATGTCGGCGTTTTGCCATCTTTGGCCCGTGGTCGTGAAGACGACCCTATAGTCGTCGGACATGACGGTGGCGGGACAATCTAGTCCCGGGGTCGTGGGGACGACCATATAGTCATCGGACATGTCGGCGGCTGGTCAACTTTGGCCCGTGGTCGTGGGGACGACCCTATAGTCGTTGGACATGTCACCGGCTGGCCAACTTTGGCCCGGTGTCGTGGGGACGACCCAATAGTCGTCGGACAAGTCGGCGGCTGGCCAACTTTGGCCCGTGGTCGTGGGAACGACCCTATAGTCGTCGGACAAGTCGGCGGCTGGCCAAATTTGGTCTGTGGTCGTGGGGACGACCCTATAATCATCGGAAATGTCGACGGCTAGCCAACTTTGGCCCGTGGTCGTAAAGACGACCCTATAGTCGTCGGAGATGACGGTGGCGAGCCAATCTAGTCCCGGGGTCGTGGGGACGACCCTATAGTCGTCGGAAAAGTCGGCGGCTGGCCAACTTTTGCCCGGGGTCGTGGGGACGACCCTATAGTCGTCGGACATGTCGGCGGCTGGCCAACTTTGGCCCGTGGTCGTGGGGACGATCCGGTAGTCGTTGGACATGACGGTGCCGAGGCAATCGAGTCCCGGGGTCGTAGGTACGACCCTATAGTCGTCGGACATGTCGGCGATTGGCCATTATTGGCCCGGGGTCGAGGGGACGACCCTATAGTCGTCGGACATGTCGGCGGCTGGCCAACTTTGGCCCATGGTCGTGGGGACGACCCAATAGTCGTCGGACATGTCGGCGTCTGGCCAACTTTGGCCCGTGGTCGTGGGGACGATCCGATAGTCGTCGGACGTGACGGTGGCTAGCCAATCTAGTCCAGGGATCGTGGGGACGACCTTATAGTCGTCGGAGATGTCGGCGGCTGGCCTACTTTGGCCCGGTGTCTTGGGGACGACTCTATAGTCGTCGGACATGTCGGCGGCTGGCCATCCTAGACCCGGGGTCGTGGGGACGACCCTATAGTCCTCGGACAAGTCGGCGGCTGGCCAAATTTGGCCCGTGGTCGTGGGGACGACCCTATAGTCTTCGGAAATGTCGACGGCTGGCCAACTTTGGCCCGTGGTCGTAAAGACGACCCTATAGTCGTCGGACAACACGGTGGCGGGCCGATTTAGTCCCGGGGTCGTGGGGACGACCCTATTGTCGTCGGACATGACGGTGGCGGGCCAATCTAGTCCCGGGGTCGTGGGGACGACCCTATAGTCGTCGGACAAGTCGGCGGCGGGCCAAGCTTGTCCCGGGGTCGTGGGGACGACCCTATAGTCGTCGGACATGTCGGCGGCGGGCCAACTTTGGCCCGGTGTCGTGGGGACGACTCTATAGTCGTCGGAAATGTCGGCGGCTGGCCAACCTGGACCCGGGGTCGTGGGGACGACCCTATTTTCGTCGGACATGACGGTGGCGGGCCAATCTAGTCTCGGGGTCGTGGGGACGACCCTATAGTCGTCGGACATGTCGGCGGCTGGCCAACTTTGGCCCGGGGTCGTGGAGACGACCCTATAGTCGTCGGACATGACGGTGGCGGGCCAATCTAGTCCCGGGGTCGTGGGGACGACCCTATAGTCGTCGGACATCTCGGCGGCTGGCCAACTTTGGCCCGTGGTCGTGGGGACGATCCAATAGTCGTCGGACATGTCGGCGGCTGGCCAACTTTGGCGCGTGGTCGTGGGGACGATCCGATTGTCGTCGGACATGTCGGCGGCTGGCCAACCTAGACCCGGGGTCGTGGGGACGATCCTATTGTCGTCGGACAAGGCGGTGGCGGGCCAATCTAGTCCCGGGGTCGTGGGGACGACCCTATAGTCGTCGGACATAACGGTAGCAGGCCAATCTAGTCCCGGGGTAGTGGGGACGACCCTATAGTGGTCGGACAAGTCGGCGGCGGGCCTACCTAGTCCCGGGGTCGTGGGGACGACCCTATAGTCGTCGGAGAAGTCTGCGGCGGGCCAACCTAGTCCCGGGGTCGTAGGGACGACCCTATAGTCGTCGGACATGTCGCCGGCTGGCCAACTTTGGCCCATGGTCGTGGGGCGACCCTATAGTCGTCGGACAAGTCGGCGGCTGGCCAACTATGGCCCGTGGTCGTGGGGACGACCATATAGTCGTCGGACATGACGGTGGCGGGCCACTCTAGTCCCGGGTCGTGGGGACGACCCTATAGTCGTCGGACATGTCGGCGGCTGGCCAACTTTGGCCCGGGGTCGTGGGGACGACCCTATAGTCGTCGGACATGTCGGCGGCGAGCCAACATTGACCCGGGGTCGTGGGGACGACTCTATAGTCGTCGGACATGTCGGCGGCTGGCCAAATATGACCCGGGGACGTGGGGACGACCCTATAGTCGTCGGATATGTCGGCGGCTGGCCAACTTTGGCCTGTGGTCGTGGGGACGACCCTACAGTCGTCGGATATGTCGGCGGCTGGCCAACTTTGGCCTGTGGTCGTGGGGACGACCCTATAGTCGTCGGAAATGACGGTGGCGGGCCAATCTAGTCCCGGGGTCATGGGGACGACCCTACAGTCGTCGGACAAGTCGGCGGCGAGCCAATCTAGTCCCGCGGTCGTGGGGACGACCCTATAGTCGTCGGACAAGTCAGCGGCTGGCCAACATTGGCCCGTGGTCGTGGGGACGACCATATAGTCGTCGGACATGACGGTGGCGGGCCACTCTAGTCCCGGGTCGTGGGGACGACCCTTTAGTCGTCGGACATGTCGGCGGCTGGCCAACTTTGGCCCGGGGTCGTGGGGACGACCCTATAGTCGTCGGACATGTCGGCGGCGAGCCAACATTGACCCGGGGTCGTGGGGACGACTCTATAGTCGTCGGACATGTCGGCGGCTGGCCAAATATGACCCGGGGACGTGGGGACGAGCCTATAGTCTTCGGACAAGTCGGCGGCTGGCCAACTTTGGCCCGTGGTTGTGTGGACGACCCTATAGTCGTCGGATATGTCGGCGGCTGGCCAACTTTGACCCGTGGTCGTGGGGACGACCCTATTGTCGTCGGAAATGACGGTGGCGGGCCAATCTATTCCCGGGGTCGTGAGGACGACCCTATAGTCGTCGGACAAGTCGGCAGCTTGCCAACTTTGGCACGGAGTCATGGGGACGACCCTATAGTCGTCGAACAAGTCGGCGGCTGGCCAACTTTGGCCCGTGGTCGTGGGGACGACCCTATAGTCGTTGGACATGTCAGCGGCTGGCCAACTTTGGCCCGTGGCCGTGGGGACGACCCTATAGTCGTCGGACATGACGGTGTCGGGCCAATCTAGTCCCGGGGTCGTGGGGACGACCCTATAGTCGTCGGACATGTCTGCGGCTGGCCAACCTAGACCTGTGGTCGTGGGGACGACCCTATATTCGTCGGACAAGCCGGCGGCTGGCCAACTTTGGCCCGTGGTCGTGGGGACGACCCTATAGTCGTCGGACAAGTCGGTGGCTGTCCAACTTTGGCCCGGGGGTCGTGTGGACGACCCTATAGTCGTCGGACAAGTCGGCGGCTGGCCAACTTTGGCCCGTGGTCGTGGGAACGACCCTATAGTCGTCGGACAAGTCGGCGGCTGGCCAATTTTGGCCCGTGGTCGTGGGGACGACCCTATAGTCGTCGGAAATGTCGGCGGCTGGCCAACTTTGGCCCGTGGTCGTAAAGACGACCCTATAGTCGTCGGACAAGACGATGGCGGGCCAATCTAGACCCGGGGTCGTGGGGACGACCCTATAGTCGTCGGACATGTCGGCGGCTGGCCAACCTAGACCCGGGGTCGTGGGGACGACCCTATAGTCGTCGGACATGTCGGCGGCTGGCCAACCTAGACCCGTGGTCGTGGGGACGACCCTATATTCGTCGGACAAGCCGGCGGCTGGCCAACTTTGGCCCGGGGTCGTGGGGGCGACCCTATAGTCGTCGGACATGTTGGCGGCTTGTCAGCCTAGTCCCGGGGTCGTGGGTACGACCCTACAGTCGTCGGACATTTCGGCGGCTTGCCAACCTTGGCCCGGGGTCGTGGGGACGACCCTATAGTCGTCGGACTTGACGGTGGCGGGCCAATCTAGTCCCGAGGTCCTGGGGCCGACCCTATAGTCGTCGGACTTGACGGTGGCGGGCCAATCTAGTCCCGGGGTCGTGGGGACGACCCTACAGTTGTCGGACATTTCGGCGGCTGGCCAAATTTGGCCCGGGGTCGTGGGGACGACCCTATAGTCGTCGGACATGACGGTGGCGGGCCAATCTTGTCCCGGGGTCGTGGGGACGACCCTATAGTCGTCGGACATGTCGGCGGCAGGCCAACTTTCGCCCGTGGTCGTGGGGACGATCCAATAGTCGTCGGACATGTCGGCGGCTGGCCAACTTTGGCGCGTGGTCGTGGGGACGATCCGATTGTCGTCGGACATGTCGGCGGCTGGCCAACCTAGACCGGGGGTCGTGGGAACGACCCTATTGTCGTCGGACAAGGCGGTGGCGGGCCAATCTAGGCCCGGGGTCGTGGGGACGACCCTATAGTCGTCGGACTTGTCGGTGGCGGGCCAATCTAGTCCGGGGGTCGTGGGGACGACCCTACAGTCGTCGGACATTTCGGTGGCTTGCCAACTTTGGCCCGGGGTCGTGGGGACGATCCAATAGTCGTCGGACATGTCGGCGGCTGGTCAACTTTGGCCCGTGGTCGTGGGGACGACCCTATAGTCGTTGGACATGTCAGCGGCTGGCCAACTTTGGCCCGGTGTCGTGGGGACGACCCAATAGTCGTCGGACATGTCGGCGGCTGGCCAAGTTTGGCCCGTGGTCGTGGGGACGATCCGATAGTCGTTGGACATGACGGTGGCGGGCCAATCTAGTCCCGGGGTCGTGGGGACGACCCTATAGTCGTCGGACTTGTCGGTGGCGGGCCAATCTAGTCCGGGGGTCGTGGGGACGACCCTACAGTCGTCGGACATTTCGGCGGCTTGCCAACTTTGGCCCGGGGTCGTGGGGACGACCCTATAGTCGTCGGACATGTCGGCGGCTGGCCAAAATTGGCCCGAGGTCGTGGGGGCGACCCTATAGTCGTCGGACATGTCGGCGGCTGGCCAACCTAGTCCCGAGGTCGTCGGACTGGACGGTGGCGGGCCAATCTAGTCCCGGGTTCGTGGGGACGATCCTACAGTCGTCGGACATTTCGGCGGCTTGCCATCTTTGGCCCGTGGTCGTGAAGACGACCCTATAGTCGTCGGACATGACGGTGGCGGGACAATCTAGTCCCGGGGTCGTGGGGACGACCATATAGTCATCGGACATGTCGGCGGCTGGCCAACTTTGGCCCGTGGTCGTCGGACTTGACGGTGGCGGGCCAATCTAGTCCCGGGATCTCTGGGACGACCCTATAGTCGTCGGACATGTCGGCGGCTGGCCAACTTTGGCCCGTGGTCGTGGGGACGACCCTATAGTCGTCGGACAAGTCGGCGGCTGGCCAACTTTGGCCCGTGGTCGTGGGGACGACCCTATAGTCGTCGGACATGTCGGCGGCTGGCTAACTTTGGCCCGTGGTCGTGGGGACGACCCAATAGTCGTTGGACATGTCGGCGGCTGGCCAACTTTGGCCCGGGGTCGTGGGGACGACCCTATAGTCGTCGGACATGTCGGCGATTGGCCAACATTGGCCCGGGGTCGTGGGGACGACCCTACAGTCGCCGGACATTTCGGCGGCATGCCACCTTTGGCCCGGGGTCGTGGGGACGACCCTATAGTCGTCGGACATGTTGGCGGCTTGTCAACCTAGTCCCGGGGTTGTGGGGACGACCCTATAGTCGTTGGACATGACGGTGGCGGGCCAATCTAGTCCCGGGGTCGTAGGAACGACCCTATAGTCGTCGGACATGTCGGCGGCTGGCCAAGTTTGGCCCGGGGTCGTGGGGACGACCCTATAGTCGTCGGACATGTCGGCGGCTGGCCAACCTAGTCCCGAGGTCGTGGGGACGACCCTATAGTCGTCGGACAAGACGGCGGCTGGATATCCTTGGCTCGCGGTCGTGGGGACGACCCTATAGTCGTCGGACATTTCGGCGGCTTGCCAACTTTGGCCCGGGGTCGTGGGGACGACCCTATAGTCGTCGGACATTTCGGCGGCATGCCAACTTTGGCCCGGGGTCGTGGGGACGACCCTATAGTCGTTGGGCATGACGGTGGCGGGCCAATCTAGTCCCGGGGTCGTGGGGACGACCCTACAGTCGTCGGACATTTCGGCGGATTGCCAACTTTGGCCCGGGGTCGTGGGGACGACCCTATAGTCGTCGGACATGTCGGCGGCTGGCTAACTTTGGCCCGTGGTCGTGGGGACGACCCAATAGTCGTTGGACATGTCGGCGGCTGGCCAACTTTGGCCCGGGGTCGTGGGGACGACCCTATAGTCGTTGGACATGACGGTGGCGGGCCAATCTAGTCCCGGGGTCGTGGGGACGACCCTACAGTCGTCGGACATTTCGGCGGATTGCCAACTTTGGCCCGGGGTCGTGGGGACGACCCTATAGTCGTCGGACATGTTGGCGGCTTGTCAACCTAGTCCCGGGGTTGTGGGGACGACCCTATAGTCGTTGGACATGACGGTGGCGGGCCAATCTAGTCGCGGGGTCGTAGGAACGACCCTATAGTCGTCGGACATGTCGGCGGCTGGCCAACTTTGGCCCGGGGTCGTGGGGACGACCCTATAGTCGTCGGACATGTCGGCGGCTGGCCAACCTAGTCCCGAGGTCGTGGGGACGACCCTATAGTCGTCGGACAAGACGGCGGCTGGATGTCCTTGGCTCGCGGTCGTGGGGACGACCCTACAGTCGTCGGACATTTCGGCGGCTTGCCATCTTTGGCCCGGAGTCGTGGGGACGACCCTATAGTCGTCGGACATTTCGGCGGCATGCCAACTTTGGCCCGGGGTCGTGGGGACGACCCTATAGTCGTTGGACATGACGGTGGCGGGCCAATCTAGTCCCGGGGTCGTGGGGACGACCCTACAGTCGTCGGACATTTCGGCGGATTGCCAACTTTGGCCCGGGGTCGTGGGGACGACCCTATAGTCGTCGGACATGTCGGCGGCTGGCTAACTTTGGCCCGTGGTCGTGGGGACGACCCTATAGTCGTTGGACATGACGGTGGCGGGCCAATCTAGTCCCGGGGTCGTAGGGACGACCCTATAGTCGTCGGACATGTCGGCGATTGGCCAACATTGGCCCGGGGTCGTGGGGACGACCCTATAGTCGTCGGACATGTCGGCGGCTGGCCAACATAGTCCCGAGGTCGTGGGGACGACCCTAGAGTCGTCGGACAAGACGGCGGCTGGATATCCTTGGCTCGCGGTCGTGGGGACGACCCTATAGTCGTCGGACATTTCGGCGGCTTACCAACTTTGGCCCGGGGTCGTGGGGACGACCCTATAGTCGTCGGACATTTCGGCGGATTGCCAACTTTGGCCCGGGGTCGTGGGGACGACCCTACAGTCGTCGGACAAGTCGGCGGCGAGCCAATCTAGTCCCGCGGTCGTGGGGACGACCCTATAGTCGTCGGACAAGTCAGCGGCTGGCCAACATTGGCCCCTGGTCGTGGGGACGACCATATAGTCGTCGGACATGTCGGTGGCGGGCCACTCTAGTCCCGGGGTCGTGGGGACGACCCTATAGTCGTCGGATATGTCGGCGGCTGGCCAACTTTGGCCCGTGGTCGTGGGGACGACCCTATAGTCGTCGGACATGTCGGCGGCTGTCCAACTTTGGCCCGTGGTCGTGGGGACGACCCTATAGTCGTCGGACATAACGGTGGCGTGCCAATCTAGTCGCGGGGTCGTGGGGACGACCCTATAGTCGTCGGACAAGTCGGCGGCGGGCCTACCTAGTCCCGGGGTCGTGGGGACGACCCTATAGTCGTCGGACATGTCGGCGGCTGGCCAACTTTGGCCCGTGGTCGTGGGGACGACCCTATAGTCGTCGGAAATGACGGTGGCGGGCCAATCTAGTCCCGGGGTCGTGGGGACGACCCTACAGTCGTCGGACAAGTCGGCGGCGTACCAACCTAGTCCGGGGGTCGTGGGGACGACCCTATAGTCGTCGGACATGTCGGCGGCTGGCCAACTTTGGCCCGGGGTCGTGGGGACGACCCTATAGTCGTCGGATATGTCGTCGGCTGGCCAACTTTTGCCCGTGGTCGTGGGGACGACCCTATAGTCGTCGGACATGTCGGTGGCGGGCCAGTCTAGTCCCGGGTCGTGGGCACGACCCTATAGTCGTCGGACATGTCGGCGGCTGGCCAACTTTGGCCGTGGTCGTGGGGAGGACCCTATACTCGTCGGACAAGTCGGCGGCGTACCAACCTAGTCCGGGGGTCGTGGGGACGACCCTATAGACGTCGGACATGACGGTGGCGGGCCAGTCTATTCCCGGGTCATGGGGACGACCCTATAGTCGTCGGACAAGTCGGCGGCTGGCCAACTTTGGCCCGTGGTCATGGGGACGACCCTATAGTCGTCGGAAATGACGGTGGCGGGCCAATCTAGTCCCGGGGTCGTGGGGACGACCCTACAGTCGTCGGACAAGTCGGCGGCGAGCCAATCTAGTCCCGCGGTCGTGGGGACGACCCTATAGTCGTCGGACAAGTCAGCGGCCTGCCAACATTGGCCCGTGGTCGTGGGGACGACCATATAGTCGTCGGACATGACGGCGGCTTGCCAACTTTGGCCCGTGGTCGTGGGGACGACCCTATAGTCGTCGGACATGTCGGCGGCTGTCCAACTTTGGCCCGGGGTCGTGGGGACGACCCTATAGTCGTCGGACTTGACGGTGGCGGGCCAGTCTAGTCCAGGGTCGTGGGGACGACCCCATAGTCGTCGGACATGTCGGTGGCGAGCCAACCTAGTCCCGGGGTCGTAGGGACGACCCTATAGTCGTCGGACATGTCGCCGGCTGGCCAACTTTGGCCCGTGGTCGTGGGGAGGACCCTATACTCGTCGGAGAAGTCGGCGGCGTACCAACCTAGTCCGGGGGTCGTGGGGACGACCCTATAGTCGTCGGACATGACGGTGGCGGGCCAGTCTAGTCCCGGGTCATGGGGACGACCCTATAGTCGTCGGACAAGTCGGCGGCTGGCCAACGTTTGCCCGAGGTCGTGGGGACGACCCTATAGTCGTCGGACAAGTCGGCGGCGAGCCAGGCTAGTCCGGGGGTCGTGGGGACGAGCCTATAGTCGTCGGACATGTCGGCGGCGAGCCAACTTTACACCGTAGTCGTGGGGACGACCCTATAGTCGTCGGACAAGTCGGCTGCGGGCCAACCTAGTCCCGGGGCCGTGGGGACGACCCTATAGTCGTCGGACAAGTCGGCGGCTAGCAAACTTTGGCCCGTGGTCGTGGGGACGACCCTTTAGTCGTCAGATATGTCGGCGGCTGGCCAAAGTTGGCCCGTGGTCGTGGGGACAACCCTATAATCGTCGGACATGGCGGTGGCGGGCCAATCTAGTCCTGGGATCGTGGGGACGACCCTATAGTCGTCGGACAAGTCGGCGGCTGCCCAATCTAGTCCCGGGATCGTAGGGACGACCCTATAGTCGTCGGACAAGTCGGCGGCTGGCCAACTTTGGCCCGGGGTCGTGGGGACGACCCTATAGTCGTCGGACATGTCGGCGGCTGGCCAACTTTGGCCCGGTGTCGTGGGGACGACTCTATAGTTGTCGGAAATGTCAGCGGCTGGCCAACCTCGACCCGGGGTCGTGGGGACGACCCTATTGTCGTCGGACTTGACGGTGGCGGGCCAACTTTGGCCCGGGGTCGTGGGGACGACCTTATAGTCGTCGGACATGTTGGCGGCTTGTCAGCCTAGTCCCGGGGTCGTGGGTACGACCCTACAGTCGTCGGACATTTCGGCGGCTTGCCAACTTTGGCCCGGGGTCGTGGGGACGACCCTATAGTCGTCGGACATGACGGTGGCGGGCCAATCTAGTCCCGGGGTCGTGGGGACGACCCTATAGTCGTCGGACATTTCGGCGGCTGGCCAACTTTGGCCCGGGGTCGTGGGGACGACCCTATAGTCGTCGGACATGTTGGCGGCTTGTCAGCCTAGTCCCGGGGTCGTGGGTACGACCCTACAGTCGTCGGACATTTCGGCGGCTTGCCAACTTTGGCCCGGGGTCGTGGGGACGACCCTATAGTCGTCGGACATGACGGTGGCGGGCCAATCTAGTCCCGGGGTCGTGGGGACGACCCTATAGTCGTCGGACATTTCGGCGGCTGGCCAACTTTGGCCCGGGGTCGTGGGGACGACCCTATAGTCGTCGGACATGTTGGCGGCTTGTCAGCCTAGTCCCGGGGTCGTGGGTACGACCCTACAGTCGTCGGACATTTCGGCGGCATGCCAAATTTGGCCCGGGGTCGTGGGGACGACCCTATAGTCGTCGGACATGACGGTGGCGGGCCAATCTAGTCCCGGGGTCGTGGGGACGACCCTATAGTCGTCGGACATTTCGGCGGCTGGCCAACTTTGGCCCGGGGTCGTGGGGACGACCTTATAGTCGTCGGACATGTTGGCGGCTTGTCAGCCTAGTCCCGGGGTCGTGGGTACGGCCCTATAGTCGTCGGACAAGTCGGCGGCGGGCCAACCTTGTCCCGGGGTCGTGGGGACGACCCTATAGTCATCGGACATGTCGGTGGCTGGCCAACTTTGGCCCGGTGTCGTGGGGATGACTCTATAGTCGTCGGAAATGTCGGCGGCTGGTCAACTTTGGCCCGTGGTTGTGGGGACGACCCTATAGTCGTTGGACATGGCGGTGGCGGGCCAATCTAGTCCCGGGGTCGTGGGTAACACCCTATAGTCGTCGGACATGTCGGCGGCTGGCCAACTTTGGCCCGGGGTCGTGGGGACGACCCTATAGTCGTCGGATATGTCGGCGGCAGGCCAACTTTGGCCCGTGGTCGTGGGGACGACCCTATAGTCGTCGGACAAGTCGGCGGCTGGCCAACCTAGTCCCGGGGTCGTGGGGACGACCCTATATTCGTCGGACAAGCCGGCGGCTGGCCAACTTTGGCCCGTGAACGTGGGGACGACCCTATAGTCGTCGGACATTTCGGCGGCATGCCAACTTTGGCCCGGGGTCGTGGGGACGACCCTATAGTCGTTGGACATGACGGTGGCGGGCCAATCTAGTCCCGGGGTCGTGGGGACGACCCTACAGTCGTCGGACATTTCGGCGGATTGCCAACTTTGGCCCGGGGTCGTGGGGACGACCCTATAGTCGTCGGACATGTCGGCGGCTGGCTAACTTTGGCCCGTGGTCGTGGGGACGACCCTATAGTCGTTGGACATGACGGTGGCGGGCCAATCTAGTCCCGGGGTCGTAGGGACGACCCTATAGTCGTCGGACATGTCGGCGATTGGCCAACATTGGCCCGGGGTCGTGGGGACGACCCTATAGTCGTCGGACATGTCGGCGGCTGGCCAACCTAGTCCCGAGGTCGTGGGGACGACCCTATAGTCGTCGGACAAGACGGCGGCTGGATATCCTTGGCTCGCGGTCGTGGGGACGACCCTATAGTCGTCGGACATTTCGGCGGATTGCCAACTTTGGCCCGGGGTCGTGGGGTCGACCCTACAGTCGTCGGACAAGTCGGCGGCGAGCCAATCTAGTCCCGCGGTCGTGGGGACAACCCTATAGTCGTCGGACAAGTCAGCGGCTGGCCAACATTGGCCCGTGGTCGTGGGGACGACCATATAGTCGTCGGACATGACGGTGGCGGGCCACTCTAGTCCCGGGTCGTGGGGACGACCCTATCGTCGTCGGACATGTCGGCGGCTGGCCAACTTTGGCCCGGGGTCGTGGGGACGACCCTATAGTCGTCGGATATGTCGGCGGCTGGCCAACTTTGGCCCGTGGTCGTGGGGACGACCCTATAGTCGTCGGACATGTCGGTGGCGGGCCAGTCTAGTCCCGGGTCGTGGGCACGACCCTATAGTCGTCGGACATGTCGGCGGCTGGCCAACTTGGGCCCGTGGTCGTGGGGAGGACCATATACTCGTCGGACAAGTCGGCGGCGTACCAACCTAGTTCGGGGGTCGTGGGGACGACCCTATAGTCGTCGGACATGACGGTGGCGGGCCAGTCTAGTCCCGGGGTCGTGGGGACGACCCTATAATCGTCGGGCAAGCCGGCGGCTGGCCAACTTTGGCCCGTGGTCGTGGGGACGACCCTATAGTCGTCGGACAAGTCGGCGGCGGGCCAACCTATTCCCGGGGTCGTGGGGACGACCCTATATTCGTCGGACAAGCCGGCGGCTGGCCAACTTTGGCCCGTGGTCGTGGGGACGACCCTATAGTCGTCGGACAAGTCGGCGGCGGGCCAACCTATTCCCGGGGTCGTGGGGACGACCCTATATTCGTCGGACAAGCCGGCGGCTGGCCAACTTTGGCCCGTGGTCGTGGGGACGACCCTGTAGTCGTCGGACAAGTCGGCGGCTGTCCATCTTTGGCCCGGGGTCGTGGGGACGACCCTATGGTCGTCGGACTTGACGGTGGCGGGCCAATCTAGTCCCGAGGTCCTGGGGACGACCCTATAGTCGTCGGACTGGACGGTGGCGGGCCAATCTAGTCCCGGGGTCGTGGGGACGACCCTACAGTCGTCGGATATTTCGGCGGCTTGCCAACTTTGGCCCGGGGTCGTGGGGACGACCCTATAGTCGTCGGACATGTTGGCGGCTTGTCAGCCTAGTCCCGGGGTCGTGGGTACGACCCTACAGTCGTCGGACAATTCGGCGGCTTGCCAACTTTGGCCCGGGGTCGTGGGGACGACCCTATAGTCGTCGGACATGACGGTGGCGGGCCAATCTAGTCCCGGGGTCGTGGGGACGACCCTATAGTCGTCGGACATTTCGGCGGCTGGCCAACTTTGGCCCGGGGTCGTGGGGACGACCCTATAGTCGTCGGACAAGTCAGCGGCCTGCCAACATTGGCCCGGGGTCGTGGGGACGACCCTATAGTCATCGGACATGTCGGTGGCTGGCCAACTTTGGCCCGGTGTCGTGGGGATGACTCTATAGTCGTCGGAAATGTCGGCGGCTGGTCAACTTTGGCCCGTGGTTGTGGGGACGACCCTATAGTCGTTGGACATGACGGTGGCGGGCCAATCTAATCCCGGGGTCGTGGGTAAGACCCTATAGTCGTCGGACAAGACGGCGGCTGGACATCTTTGGCCCGGGGTCGTGGGGACGACCCTATAGTCGTCGGACATGTTGGCGGCGGGCCAACCTTGTCCCGGGGTCGTGGGGACGACCCTATAGTCGTAGGACATGTCGGCGGCTGGCCAACTTTGGCCCGGGGTCGTGGGGACGACCCTATAGTCGTCGGACATTTCGGCGGCATGCCAACTTTGGCCCGGGGTCGTGGGGACGACCCTATAGTCGTTGGACATGACGGTGGCGGGCCAATCTAGTCCCGGGGTCGTGGGGACGACCCTACAGTCGTCGGACATTTCGGCGGATTGCCAACTTTGGCCCGGGGTCGTGGGGACGACCCTATAGTCGTCGGACATGTCGGCGGCTGGCTAACTTTGGCCCGTGGTCGTGGGGACGACCCTATAGTCGTTGGACATGACGGTGGCGGGCCAATCTAGTCCCGGGGTCGTAGGGACGACCCTATAGTCGTCGGACATGTCGGCGATTGGCCAACATTGGCCCGGGGTCGTGGGGACGACCCTATAGTCGTCGGACATGTCGGCGGCTGGCCAACCTAGTCCCGAGGTCGTGGGGACGACCCTATAGTCGCCGGACAAGACGGCGGCTGGATATCCTTGGCTCGCGGTCGTGGGGACGACCCTATAGTCGTCGGACATTTCGGCGGATTGCCAACTTTGGCCCGGGGTCGTGGGGACGACCCTACAGTCGTCGGACAAGTCGGCGGCGAGCCAATCTAGTCCCGCGGTCGTGGGGACGACCCTATAGTCGTCGGACAAGTCAGCGGCTGGCCAACATTGGCCCGTGGTCGTGGGGACGACCATATAGTCGTCGGACATGACGGTGGCGGGCCACTCTAGTCCCGGGTCGTGGGGACGACCCTATCGTCGTCGGACATGTCGGCGGCTGGCCAACTTTGGCCCGGGGTCGTGGGGACGACCCTATAGTCGTCGGATATGTCGGCGGCTGGCCAACATTGGCCCGTGGTCGTGGGGACGACCCTATAGTCGTCGGACATGTCGGTGGCGGGCCAGTCTAGTCCCGGGTCGTGGGCACGACCCTATAGTCGTCGGACATGTCGGCGGCTGGCCAACTTGGGCCCGTGGTCGTGGGGAGGACCCTATACTCGTCGGACAAGTCGGCGGCGTACCAACCTAGTTCGGGGGTCGTGGGGACGACCCTATAGTCGTCGGACATGACGGTGGCGGGCCAGTCTAGTCCCGGGGTCGTGGGGACGACCCTATAATCGTCGGGCAAGCCGGCGGCTGGCCAACTTTGGCCCGTGGTCGTGGGGACGACCCTATAGTCGTCGGACATGTCGGCGGCTGTCCAACTTTGGCCCGTGGTCGTGGGGACGACCCTATAGTCGTCGGACATAACGGTGGCGTGCCAATCTAGTCGCGGGGTCGTGGGGACGACCCTATAGTCGTCGGACAAGTCGGCGGCGGGCCTACCTAGTCCCGGGGTCGTGGGGACGACCCTATAGTCGTCGGATAAGTCGGCAGCTTGCCAACTTTGGCCCGGGGTCGTGGGAACGACCCTATAGTCGTCGGACAAGTCGGCGGCGAGCCCACCTAGTCCGGGGGTCGTGGGGACGACCCTATAGTCGTCGGACAAGTCGGCGGCCGGCCAACCTAGTCCGGGGGTCGTGGGGACGACCCTATAGTCGTCGGACATGACGGTGGCGGGCCAGTCTAGTCCCGGGTCGTGGGGACGACCCTATAGTCGTCGGACATGTCGGCGGCTCGCCAACTTTGGCCCGTGGTCGTGGGGACGACCCTATAGTCGTCGGAAATGACGGTGGCGGGCCAATCTAGTCCCGGGGTCGTGGGGACGACCCTACAGTCGTCGGACAAGTCGGCGGCGTACCAACCTAGTCCGGGGGTCGTGGGGACGACCCTATAGTCGTCGGACATGTCGGCGGCTGGCCAACTTTGGCCCGGGGTCGTGGGGACGACCCTATAGTCGTCGGATATTTCGGCGGCTGGCCAACTTTTGCCCGTGGTCGTGGGGACGACCCTATAGTCGTCGGACATGTCGGTGGCGGGCCAGTCTAGTCCCGGGTCGTGGGCACGACCCTATAGTCGTCGGACATGTCGGCGGCTGGCCAACTTTGGCCCGTGGTCGTGGGGAGGACCCTATACTCGTCGGACAAGTCGGCGGCGTACCAACCTAGTCCGGGGGTCGTGGGGACGACCCTATAGACGTCGGACATGACGGTGGCGGGCCAGTCTATTCCCGGGTCATGGGGACGACCCTATAGTCGTCGGACAAGTCGGCGGCTGGCCAACTTTGGCCCGTGGTCGTGGGGACGACCCTATAGTCGTCGGAAATGACGGTGGCGGGCCAATCTAGTCCCGGGGTCATGGGGACGACCCTACAGTCGTCGGACAAGTCGGCGGCGAGCCAATCTAGTCCCGCGGTCGTGGGGACGACCCTATAGTCGTCGGACAAGTCAGCGGCCTGCCAACATTGGCCCGTGGTCGTGGGGACGACCATATAGTCGTCGGACATGACGGTGGCGGGCCACTCTAGTCCCGGCGTCGTGGGGACGACCCTATAATCGTCGGGCAAGCCGGCGGCTTGCCAACTTTGGCCCGTGGTCGTGGGGACGACCCTATAGTCGTCGGACATGTCGGCGGCTGTCCAACTTTGGCCCGGGGTCGTGGGGACGACCCTATAGTCGTCGGACTTGACGGTGGCGGGCCAGTCTAGTCCAGGGTCGTGGGGACGACCCTATAGTCGTCGGACATGTCGGTGGCGAGCCAACCTAGTCCCGGGGTCGTAGGGACGACCCTATAGTCGTCGGAAATGTCGCCGGCTGGCCAACTTTGGCCCGTGGTCGTGGGGAGGACCCTATACTCGTCGGACAAGTCGGCGGCGTACCAACCTAGTCCGGGGGTCGTGGGGACGACCCTATAGTCGTCGGACATGACGGTGGCGGGCCAGTCTAGTCCCGGGTCATGGGGACGACCCTATAGTCGTCGGACAAGTCGGCGGCTGGCCAACGTTTGCCCGGGGTCGTGGGGACGACCCTATAGTCGTCGGACAAGTCGGCGGCGAGCCAAGCTAGTCCGGGGGTCGTGGGGACGAGCCTATAGTCGTCGGACATGTCGGCGGCGAGCCAACTTTACACCGTAGTCGTGGGGACGACCCTATAGTCGTCGGACAAGTCGGCTGCGGGCCAACCTAGTCCCGGGGCCGTGGGGACGACCCTATAGTCGTCGGACAAGTCGGCGGCTGGCAAACTTTGGCCCGTGGTCGTGGGGACGACCCTTTAGTCGCCAGATATGTCGGCGGCTGGCCAAAGTGGGCCCGTGGTCGTTGGGACAACCCTATAATCGTCGGACATGGCGGTGGCGGGCCAATCTAGTCCTGGGATCGTGGGGACGACCCTATAGTCGTCGGACAAGTCGGCGGCTGCCCAATCTAGTCCCGGGATCGTATGGACGACCCTATAGTCGTCGGACAAGTCGGCGGCTGGCCAACTTTGGCCCGGGGTCGTGGGGACGACCCTATAGTCGTCGGACATGTCGGCGGCTGGCCAACTTTGGCCCGGTGTCGTGGGGACGACTCTATAGTTGTCGGAAATGTCAGCGGCTGGCCAACCTCGACCGGGGGTCGTGGGGACGACCCTATTGTCGTCGGACTTGACGGTGGCGGGCCAATCTAGTCCCGGGGTCGTGGGGACGACCCTACAGTCGTCGGACATTTCGGCGGCTTGCCAACTTTGGCCCGGGGTCGTGTCGACGACCCTATAGTCGTCGGACATGTTGGCGGCTTGTCAGCCTAGTCCCGGGGTCGTGGGTACGACCCTACAGTCGTCGGACATTTCGGCGGCTTGCCAACTTTGGCCCGGGGTCGTGGGGACGACCCTATAGTCGTCGGACATGACGGTGGCGGGCCAATCTAGTCCCGGGGTCGTGGGGACGACCCTATAGTCGTCGGACATGTTAGCGGCTTGTCAGCCTAGTCCCGGGGTCGTGGGTACGACCCTACAGTCGTCGGACATTTCGGCGGCATGCCAAATTTGGCCCGGGGTCGTGGGGACGACCCTATAGTCGTCGGACATGACGGTGGCGGGCCAATCTAGTCCCGGGGTCGTGGGTACGACCCTATAGTCGTCGGACAAGTCGGCGGCGGGCCAACCTTGTCCCGGGGTCGTGGGGACGACCCTATAGTCGTCGGACATGTCGGCGGCTGGCCAACTTTGGCCCGGTGTCGTGGGGACGACTCTATAGTCGTCGGAAATGTCGGTGGCTGGCCAACTTTGGCCCGTGGTCGTGGGGACGATCCTATAGTCGTCGGACATGTCGGCGCCTGGCCAACTTTGGCCCGCGGTCGTGGGGACGACCCTATAATCGTCGGACAAGCCGGCGTCTGGCCAACATTGGCCCGTGGTCGTGGGGACGACCCTTTAGTCGTCGGACAAGTCGGCGGCTGTCCAACTTTGGCCCGGGGTCGTGGGGACGACCCTATAGTCGTCGGACAAGTCGGCGGCGGGCCAACCTAGTCCCGGGGTCGTGGGGACGACCCTATAATCGTCGGACAAGCCGGCGGCTGGCCAACTTTGGCCCGTGGTCGTGGGGACGACCCTTTAGTCGTCGGACAAGTCGGCGGCTGTCCAACTTTGGCCCGGGGTCGTGGGGACGACCCTATAGTCGTCGGACATGTCGGCGGCGAGGCCACCTAGTCGGGGGGTCGTGGGGACGACC
>CAWVQO010000452.1:0-2500 GCA_963932275.1 Andrena praecox
GCATCACAGACCTGTTATTGCTCAATCTCGTGCGGCTAGAAGCCGCCTGTCCCTCTAAGAAGATTTGTTTGTACGTTGGTAGTAAAAACCCACCGACCGAAGTCGGGGACCTTCGTGATACCATAAGTTACGTCTATTTAGCAGGCTAGAGTCTCGTTCGTTATCGGAATTAACCAGACAAATCGCTCCACCAACTAAGAACGGCCATGCACCACCACCCACCGAATCAAGAAAGAGCTATAAATCTGTCAATCCTTCCGGTGTCCGGGCCTGGTGAGGTTTCCCGTGTTGAGTCAAATTAAGCCGCAGGCTCCACTCCTGGTGGTGCCCTTCCGTCAATTCCTTTAAGTTTCAGCTTTGCAACCATACTTCCCCCGGAACCCAAAAGCTTTGGTTTCCCGGAAGCTGCCCGCCGAGTCATCGGAGGAACTTCGGCGGATCGCTAGCTGGCATCGTTTATGGTTAGAACTAGGGCGGTATCTGATCGCCTTCGAACCTCTAACTTTCGTTCTTGATTAATGAAAACATTTTTGGCAAATGCTTTCGCTTCTGTCCGTCTTGCGACGATCCAAGAATTTCACCTCTAACGTCGCAATACGAATGCCCCCATCTGTCCCTATTAATCATTACCTCGGGGTTCCGAAAACCAACAAAATAGAACCGAGGTCCTATTCCATTATTCCATGCACACAGTATTCAGGCGAAGGTAGCCTGCTTTGAGCACTCTAATTTGTTCAAAGTAAACGTACCGGCCCACCTCGACACTCAGTGAAGAGCACCGCGATGGGATATTAGTTGGACCGCCCCGTGAAGAGCTAAGCCCACCGGTAGGACGTACCACATAATGCCAGTTAAACACCGCGAGCGGTGAACCGACACTGTGACACACAGATTCAACTACGAGCTTTTTAACCGCAACAACTTTAATATACGCTATTGGAGCTGGAATTACCGCGGCTGCTGGCACCAGACTTGCCCTCCAATGGATCCTTGTTAAAGGATTTAAAGTGTACTCATTCCGATTACGGGGCCTCGGATGAGTCCCGTATCGTTATTTTTCGTCACTACCTCCCCGTGCCGGGAGTGGGTAATTTGCGCGCCTGCTGCCTTCCTTGGATGTGGTAGCCGTTTCTCAGGCTCCCTCTCCGGAATCGAACCCTGATTCCCCGTTACCCGTTACAACCATGGTAGGCGCAGAACCTACCATCGACAGTTGATAAGGCAGACATTTGAAAGATGCGTCGCCGGTGCTAGATGACCATGCGATCAGCACAAAGTTATTCAGAGTCACCAAAGCAAACGATGGGACGGACGGCAAACCATCCGCCACCGATTGGTTTTGATCTAATAAAAGCGTTCCTTCCATCTCTGGTCGGAACTCTGTTTTGCATGTATTAGCTCTAGAATTACCACAGTTATCCAAGTAAATGTGGGTACGATCTAAGGAACCATAACTGATTTAATGAGCCATTCGCGGTTTCACCTTAATACGGTATGTACTGAGACATGCATGGCTTAATCTTTGAGACAAGCATATGACTACTGGCAGGATCAACCAGGGAGCTTCGCGAAGCTTCCCTCTCTCTTCGAATTCACACACACTTTCGTGTTCTTTCCGTTCTCATCGCGTCGTCCGCTCTTTTAGAGACGGATCGACGATGCCCCATTCATTTTTGATTTTATAAAACTTGCACAACAGCGTGCAGTTTTAGACACATCAATATCCTCGATTTGTTCCACAAATTCTCTATCTCGGATATGTGCGCCTCCAGAGACACCCAACATATCACACCCAGGATTTTCCACTGACTAACTCCTCGGATGATACGTGGTGTGCCTTCTCTCCACTCTCCCTCTTATTCTACTTCTCTTCCAGACACCATATACATCCTAGATTTTCCACTGACTAATTCGGATAATATGTGCCTTTCTCTCTCCACACTCCTTTTAATTATATCATACTTCGAGGCATCATATCGTTTCGATTTTTCCACTGACTAAAATTTTAATCGGATATGTGCCTTTCATATATACGTTCACAGAAAGATCTCAGTTACAGACAAAATTCATTATATTTCCTTCATAAATATAAGGATGGCATCGGATGCTCGATAAAGCGCGTATCACGCGTGCCGCTGCATCCACCGGGAAGCACGGAGTACACGCACGCTAGCATCCACCGTAGAAGCACGGACCACTACACGCTGGACAAATCGACAAAGCGCGTATCATTCACGCTGGTCATGTACGTAATAGCGCGGACAAGTGCATGCTGAGCAAACGGGAAAGCGCGGACCGTGCCATGCTGGTCATAACGAGTTGGCACGTAATGTGCGCGCTAGGCATATCGAGATCTGACACCTCTTGGGTTTGTATCTACTTTCTCCCTCTTTCAAAGTTCGAACTTTTATAGTTCGATACTTTATATGTACCCGACGCTAGCCTTCCTTAGCGTTTTGTTAAAGTTTAAATCGTCCATCTGCGTGGATAAAGAGTTGAA
>CAWVQO010000452.1:7500-15000 GCA_963932275.1 Andrena praecox
TCTGCGTTTGGTTCATCCCACAGCGCCAGTTCTGCTTACCAAAATTGGCCCACTTGGCACTCTGATTCAATTGTAATCTCGTGGCTTCATGATCCAAGCAAGCCAGAGATCTCACCCATTTAAAGTTTGAGAATAGGTTGAGGTCGTTTCGGCCCCAAGGCCTCTAATCATTCGCTTTACCAGATGAAACTCGCACACGTTCGCGTAGGAACGAGCGAGTGCCAGCTATCCTGAGGGAAACTTCGGAGGGAACCAGCTACTAGATGGTTCGATTAGTCTTTCGCCCCTATACCCAGTTCCGACGATCGATTTGCACGTCAGAATCGCTACGGACCTCCATCAGGGTTTCCCCTGACTTCGTCCTGACCAGGCATAGTTCACCATCTTTCGGGTCCCAACGTGTACGCTCTAGGTGCGCCTCTTCTCGCAATGAGAACGAGACGCCCCGGGAGTGCGAGGCCGCATCGTAACGCGGCCGATCCTCCCTCGGTCGACGCGAAGGTCGACCTTCACTTTCATTCCGCCTTTAGGTTTCTTTCTCCCAATGACTCGCGCACATGTTAGACTCCTTGGTCCGTGTTTCAAGACGGGTCCTGAGAGTACCCAAAGCAGTAGCGTCGCCGACCGGTAATTCGAAGCTTGGCCAGTCCAAGGACACCGCCTGCTAACAGCTGGCCAGGCCCGGGGACGGCACCAGGTCCGTGCCTCCGGGTAAGAACTGACCGGGCTTGCGGCGGGCCTGACGCACACACATTCGAAAATGGATTGGTTGCGGCCCGATACCGTCAGAGTACCGTCGCGCAGCCGGCCGGGCGGCCGAGGGTCTGTCGCGTGCTCTGGGAGCAACGAAACAGGCAACCGCTCGGGCCGTAGACCGACACGCAACGGGTCGCGACGTTCTACTAGGGGAGAAGTGCACGACTACGTGGCCGGAACATTCGCCGCCGGTGGTGTACCCTCGGTAATGGTACCACGAAGGTCCACACCCGGAGTATCGCGCACCGACGGGAGCCAGCCTCGTCGACGATGAATCTCCCCATTCGATCTTTTGGGTTTCTCAGGTTTACCCCTGAACGGTTTCACGTACTCTTGAACTCTCTCTTCAAAGTTCTTTTCAACTTTCCCTCACGGTACTTGTTCGCTATCGGTCTCGTGGTTGTATTTAGCCTTAGATGGAGTTTACCACCCACTTAGGGTTGCACTCTCAAGCAACCCGACTCTATGGAGAGATCCTCCCGAAACGCGTACCGGTCGCTACGGGCCTGGCACCCTCTGCGGGTAAGTGGCCCCATTCAAGATGGACTTGGACGCGGTGCGACGTCACGGGATAAACGGATCCTCCTGAACACTACAATTCCCTGCGGCGGAACCGCGGGATTCAGTGCTGGGCTAATTCCTGTTCGCTCGCCGCTACTAAGGAAATCCTTGTTAGTTTCTTTTCCTCCGCTTAGTAATATGCTTAAATTCAGCGGGTAATCTCGCCTACTCTGAGGTCGTCGTCAATCGTTTTATTATATATTTGTGCCACCAGAGAAAAATAGGCTGAGAGAGACCGTGAAATGAAGAGAAGATATTTTGGAGAAGCGCGCGCGCGCGCTGCCTCCGGAATTATAAAATCGTGCTCCCTCTTTTGGATATTATTGTACCTCGAACGGGTCTCCCGGCGGGAGTACGGGGTGTGCGCGTAGTGGCGGTATCATCCCCGTACACATCCCGGCTCGTAGCCCGACGACGACGGATCGATGTGGATCGATCTCGTTGTATTATATATCCAGAGGTGCCATCGCACGATTCCAGAGGAAAGGTGTCTTTTCGTCGCGCACCGTCGATTCGATCCGCGAGACACTCGCGGAACGAGCACCGGTTTTTACTTTAACGTCCGTCCGCTATATTAGCTTTGAGATTCCGCTGTCCCTCACGCCTCGAGCAGTGTGACTCGAGCAGAGGGAACCGCCGAAAAATAAGCTTTTCCGTGGACTGGACGACCGGTGAGACGCGCGGTGGTCTCGTACACGATCGACCAACAACGCGACAAAGACAATGCGGCGCGCGATCGGGGAGACTCGTTCTTCCATTCTACGAATGAAGAGTCTCTCCCTCTCTTGCGCATTTCGCGCGGCATCAGCGCCTCTCGGTTCGTCGAAAGTTCCAGAAATCGCTCAGCCGCGCCAAGGAGGATTCCGGGGGTACAGAAACGTTAAGAAAAGCGACGAGTGTGGAGCAATCTCTCTTCATCGGATGTTTGGCGCAAACACTCTTTTGTGTGTCGACGGAACGTGGCCATAGGGAGAAAATGAATAGGGCTAGGCGAGGACACGCGCAACTACGGGGAAATACATCGACCCGATATCCTGTTGACGCGTGGTTTATTTATCATCCCGCACAGCGCCTCTATTTTCTCATTGTACACCCTTGGATCTTCACGGCGTCCCGAAGAACGAGTGTGTGTTGTGCCCTCGGTGTTATATAGATTGACTGACAACACTTCTCTCACTTGTCAACGACGACCCTCCTCTTTATAAAATCCCTGGGGCCGCGTGAACCCGACGATATAGATCGATCGGCGCACGATATGCCGCGCACTGCTCTTTCCTCTCTTCTCTATCATCTCTCGCTGCTGCTCTCCCCTTTTCTCTTTGGTCTCTTTCTCAGGACAAATTTTTCATTTCAGGCGACGTCGGGAGCACGGTAAAAGATCTCGCGCGGAACGTGAAGGCAAATCTACACACACCCCGGTGCGAGCGGAGAGGCTGCTCTGTGTGTGATGATCCAGGGAGCGGTGCCAAGCACACGGGCGGTCGTTGTAAAACAACGACGCACGACGCCGTGAAAGCACGCACGCGAGTCCGCACGATCATTCTCATCACATTCGCCTCTCTCTGCTTCTCGCACGGGAGAGAGAGAGTACACGCTTCACGCGATTCTCACGCGAGCCGTGGCAAACACCGACGAACGGCCCAACTTTCGCTCGTACGTCGCGTATCTCGCGTGTACCATCGACCCGACTCCGAAACGCGTTACATCGTCGGAAACGCGAGACGGCGAGGATGATATTATATACGGAGAACCGACGCAAGCAGTCTTTTGTATGCGATAACGACCCTCAGCCAGGCGTGGTCCAGGAATTGTATCCGTGGACCGCAATGTGCGTTCGAAATGTCGATGTTCATGTGTCCTGCAGTTCACACGTTGACGCGCAATTAGCTGCGTTCTTCATCGACCCACGAGCCAAGTGATCCACCGTTCAGGGTAATCGTGTTATTAAATATGTTCGTTATATCTTTGTTCTCGGTTCGGATGAAGCCGAGGCCCGTGGCGCCTCCAACCAGCGCGCGAAGGAGGTCCGGGCGTCGCCAGCGTTGACGACACTGTGTGAGATTTGTGTCCAGGACGGGAACCGTCGAAGCGTAACGCGGAAACACCGCGCGACACGTCCGACGGCCGAGCGTACAAATTCATTTAAAAACCTTCGAGATACACGGATTACGAGAACCGTAAAATCGCGTACTCTGCGGGCGGGCCACCGCACGCGTCAGCGTCCTCCCCACACGCTCCCCCGAGAGCGGACGCACGGCCGGGGCTTCGATCGGTCCAATCGGACTTTCGCTATCGAAGCTTCACAGCCGGTCCTTTTTTGGCTATCGGGGCGCGATTAAGCGAGCGGTACCGGGGACGCACGTCCACGCGATGGATGTGCGAGCCGCCCTAGGTTACCCGCCGGGTCCTCTCCGAGGAGAGGGTCCGTCGTGTCACAGGACTTCTTTTCGGAGAGCGCGACCAAAACTGAGGAAGCGGGATGCGAGTGGAAGAAGCGTCGTGTCGAGAGAGAGAGATCGCGAAACGTCGCGAAGCACAGGAGGCTTCGACGGCGGCTCGTTCCTCTGCCCTCTCCTCTCTCGCGCGCTTTACTTAACCCCACTCGGGGCGCTTGCGGTGTGTTTTCATCCCTGTCTTGGGTCGCGAGTGACTCTCCTTTCTCGATACGAGCGTACACGCTCGCGCAGACACACGCGCAGACGGTAAGTATCGTGTGTACATAACACGGCGGCACACGCCTCCGATACGAGGTGAACGCGAATCGACGAGGCGGCGGATTACCGGAGGCACGATCGCAACGACGGGTCTTGTTTTGCTTCCCGATCCAGTTAACGACGGCCTCTCGAGAAACCTCGCGCGAGCGCACTCGTGATTGCGTTCGTATTATCGTCCCGTTCTCATAGAGGGGGCGCCGCGGTCTGGCGGTCTGGCGCGCTTCGGCTCTTTGCGCTTCACCGATGGCAGCGGACGGGAGCGTCGCGGTGAGAAACCAGGTTCTCCGTCCGTAGCGACCTCCGCGGCGTAAGCCGTGCCACGCGGTGCTATAATATATACAGAAATGCGTTCGCATTTCGTTTTTGGTATCTGTTTAAATGCATCCGCATTTAGTTTTTGGTATCTGTTTATAAATGCATTCGCATTTATATTAGTTTTTGCATAGTTACGATTCAAGCTTTTTGCTTTTTTGCTCTCTGAGCCTTGTTAATGATCCTTCCGCAGGTTCACCTACGGAAACCTTGTTACGACTTTTACTTCCTCTAAATGATCAAGTTTGGTCATCTTCCCGGCAACATCGGCAATGCCGAGACATTGCCGCGCACCAGTCCGAAGACCTCACTAAATCATTCAATCGGTAGTAGCGACGGGCGGTGTGTACAAAGGGCAGGGACGTAATCAACGCGAGCTTATGACTCGCGCTTACTGGGAATTCCTCGTTCATGGGGAATAATTGCAAGCCCCAATCCCTAGCACGAAGGAGGTTCAGCGGGTTACCCGGGCCTTTCGGCCAGGGAAAACACGCTGATTCCTTCAGTGTAGCGCGCGTGCGGCCCAGAACATCTAAGGGCATCACAGACCTGTTATTGCTCAATCTCGTGCGGCTAGAAGCCGCCTGTCCCTCTAAGAAGATTTGTTTGTACGTTGGTAGTAAAAACCCACCGACCGAAGTCGGGGACCTTCGTGATACCATAAGTTACGTCTATTTAGCAGGCTAGAGTCTCGTTCGTTATCGGAATTAACCAGACAAATCGCTCCACCAACTAAGAACGGCCATGCACCACCACCCACCGAATCAAGAAAGAGCTATAAATCTGTCAATCCTTCCGGTGTCCGGGCCTGGTGAGGTTTCCCGTGTTGAGTCAAATTAAGCCGCAGGCTCCACTCCTGGTGGTGCCCTTCCGTCAATTCCTTTAAGTTTCAGCTTTGCAACCATACTTCCCCCGGAACCCAAAAGCTTTGGTTTCCCGGAAGCTGCCCGCCGAGTCATCGGAGGAACTTCGGCGGATCGCTAGCTGGCATCGTTTATGGTTAGAACTAGGGCGGTATCTGATCGCCTTCGAACCTCTAACTTTCGTTCTTGATTAATGAAAACATTTTTGGCAAATGCTTTCGCTTCTGTCCGTCTTGCGACGATCCAAGAATTTCACCTCTAACGTCGCAATACGAATGCCCCCATCTGTCCCTATTAATCATTACCTCGGGGTTCCGAAAACCAACAAAATAGAACCGAGGTCCTATTCCATTATTCCATGCACACAGTATTCAGGCGAAGGTAGCCTGCTTTGAGCACTCTAATTTGTTCAAAGTAAACGTACCGGCCCACCTCGACACTCAGTGAAGAGCACCGCGATGGGATATTAGTTGGACCGCCCCGTGAAGAGCTAAGCCCACCGGTAGGACGTACCACATAATGCCAGTTAAACACCGCGAGCGGTGAACCGACACTGTGACACACAGATTCAACTACGAGCTTTTTAACCGCAACAACTTTAATATACGCTATTGGAGCTGGAATTACCGCGGCTGCTGGCACCAGACTTGCCCTCCAATGGATCCTTGTTAAAGGATTTAAAGTGTACTCATTCCGATTACGGGGCCTCGGATGAGTCCCGTATCGTTATTTTTCGTCACTACCTCCCCGTGCCGGGAGTGGGTAATTTGCGCGCCTGCTGCCTTCCTTGGATGTGGTAGCCGTTTCTCAGGCTCCCTCTCCGGAATCGAACCCTGATTCCCCGTTACCCGTTACAACCATGGTAGGCGCAGAACCTACCATCGACAGTTGATAAGGCAGACATTTGAAAGATGCGTCGCCGGTGCTAGATGACCATGCGATCAGCACAAAGTTATTCAGAGTCACCAAAGCAAACGATGGGACGGACGGCAAACCATCCGCCACCGATTGGTTTTGATCTAATAAAAGCGTTCCTTCCATCTCTGGTCGGAACTCTGTTTTGCATGTATTAGCTCTAGAATTACCACAGTTATCCAAGTAAATGTGGGTACGATCTAAGGAACCATAACTGATTTAATGAGCCATTCGCGGTTTCACCTTAATACGGTATGTACTGAGACATGCATGGCTTAATCTTTGAGACAAGCATATGACTACTGGCAGGATCAACCAGGGAGCTTCGCGAAGCTTCCCTCTCTCTCTTCGAATTCACACACACTTTCGTGTTCTTTCCGTTCTCATCGCGTCGTCCGCTCTTTTAGAGACGGATCGACGATGCCCCATTCATTTTTGATTTTATAAAACTTGCACAACAGCGTGCAGTTTTAGACACATCAATATCCTCGATTTGTTCCACAAATTCTCTATCTCGGATATGTGCGCCTCCAGAGACACCCAACATATCACACCCAGGATTTTCCACTGACTAACTCCTCGGATGATACGTGGTGTGCCTTCTCTCCACTCTCCCTCTTATTCTACTTCTCTTCCAGACACCATATACATCCTAGATTTTCCACTGACTAATTCGGATAATATGTGCCTTTCTCTCTCCACACTCCTTTTAATTATATCATACTTCGAGGCATCATATCGTTTCGATTTTTCCACTGACTAAAATTTTAATCGGATATGTGCCTTTCATATATACGTTCACAGAAAGATCTCAGTTACAGACAAAATTCATTATATTTCCTTCATAAATATAAGGATGGCATCGGATGCTCGATAAAGCGCGTATCACGCGTGCCGCTGCATCCACCGGGAAGCACGGAGTACACGCACGCTAGCATCCACCGTAGAAGCACGGACCACTACACGCTGGACAAATCGACAAAGCGCGTATCATTCACGCTGGTCATGTACGTAATAGCGCGGACAAGTGCATGCTGAGCAAACGGGAAAGCGCGGACCGTGCCATGCTGGTCATAACGAGTTGGCACGTAATGTGCGCGCTAGGCATATCGAGATCTGACACCTCTTGGGTTTGTATCTACTTTCTCCCTCTTTCAAAGTTCGAACTTTTATAGTTCGATACTTTATATGTACCCGACGCTAGCCTTCCTTAGCGTTTTGTTAAAGTTTAAATCGTCCATCTGCGTGGATAAAGAGTTGAATGCATAAGGTCGTACAAGCATACACATAAGTGCATACGTGTCACCAACGTCACTTTTGGACGCTCACCACATAAGGGCCATTCGGTCTTAGACACCGACCCGTGGTAATGCTGTGTG
>CAWVQO010000452.1:22500-28070 GCA_963932275.1 Andrena praecox
TCCCGAAGAACGAGTGTGTGTTGTGCCCTCGGTGTTATATAGATTGACTGACAACACTTCTCTCACTTGTCAACGACGACCCTCCTCTTTATAAAATCCCTGGGGCCGCGTGAACCCGACGATATAGATCGATCGGCGCACGATATGCCGCGCACTGCTCTTTCCTCTCTTCTCTATCATCTCTCGCTGCTGCTCTCACCCTTTTCTCTTTGGTCTCTTTCTCAGGACAAATTTTTCATTTCAGGCGACGTCGGGAGCACGGTAAAAGATCTCGCGCGGAACGTGAAGGCAAATCTACACACACCCCGGTGCGAGCGGAGAGGCTGCTCTGTGTGTGATGATCCAGGGAGCGGTGCCAAGCACACGGGCGGTCGTTGTAAAACAACGACGCACGACGCCGTGAAAGCACGCACGCGAGTCCGCACGATCATTCTCATCACATTCGCCTCTCTCTGCTTCTCGCACGGGAGAGAGAGAGTACACGCTTCACGCGATTCTCACGCGAGCCGTGGCAAACACCGACGAACGGCCCAACTTTCGCTCGTACGTCGCGTATCTCGCGTGTACCATCGACCCGACTCCGAAACGCGTTACATCGTCGGAAACGCGAGACGGCGAGGATGATATTATATACGGAGAACCGACGCAAGCAGTCTTTTGTATGCGATAACGACCCTCAGCCAGGCGTGGTCCAGGAATTGTATCCGTGGACCGCAATGTGCGTTCGAAATGTCGATGTTCATGTGTCCTGCAGTTCACACGTTGACGCGCAATTAGCTGCGTTCTTCATCGACCCACGAGCCAAGTGATCCACCGTTCAGGGTAATCGTGTTATTAAATATGTTCGTTATATCTTTGTTCTCGGTTCGGATGAAGCCGAGGCCCGTGGCGCCTCCAACCAGCGCGCGAAGGAGGTCCGGGCGTCGCCAGCGTTGACGACACTGTGTGAGATTTGTGTCCAGGACGGGAACCGTCGAAGCGTAACGCGGAAACACCGCGCGACACGTCCGACGGCCGAGCGTACAAATTCATTTAAAAACCTTCGAGATACACGGATTACGAGAACCGTAAAATCGCGTACTCTGCGGGCGGGCCACCGCACGCGTCAGCGTCCTCCCCACACGCTCCCCCGAGAGCGGACGCACGGCCGGGGCTTCGATCGGTCCAATCGGACTTTCGCTATCGAAGCTTCACAGCCGGTCCTTTTTTGGCTATCGGGGCGCGATTAAGCGAGCGGTACCGGGGACGCACGTCCACGCGATGGATGTGCGAGCCGCCCTAGGTTACCCGCCGGGTCCTCTCCGAGGAGAGGGTCCGTCGTGTCACAGGACTTCTTTTCGGAGAGCGCGACCAAAACTGAGGAAGCGGGATGCGAGTGGAAGAAGCGTCGTGTCGAGAGAGAGAGATCGCGAAACGTCGCGAAGCACAGGAGGCTTCGACGGCGGCTCGTTCCTCTGCCCTCTCCTCTCTCGCGCGCTTTACTTAACCCCACTCGGGGCGCTTGCGGTGTGTTTTCATCCCTGTCTTGGGTCGCGAGTGACTCTCCTTTCTCGATACGAGCGTACACGCTCGCGCAGACACACGCGCAGACGGTAAGTATCGTGTGTACATAACACGGCGGCACACGCCTCCGATACGAGGTGAACGCGAATCGACGAGGCGGCGGATTACCGGAGGCACGATCGCAACGACGGGTCTTGTTTTGCTTCCCGATCCAGTTAACGACGGCCTCTCGAGAAACCTCGCGCGAGCGCACTCGTGATTGCGTTCGTATTATCGTCCCGTTCTCATAGAGGGGGCGCCGCGGTCTGGCGGTCTGGCGCGCTTCGGCTCTTTGCGCTTCACCGATGGCAGCGGACGGGAGCGTCGCGGTGAGAAACCAGGTTCTCCGTCCGTAGCGACCTCCGCGGCGTAAGCCGTGCCACGCGGTGCTATAATATATACAGAAATGCGTTCGCATTTCGTTTTTGGTATCTGTTTAAATGCATCCGCATTTAGTTTTTGGTATCTGTTTATAAATGCATTCGCATTTATATTAGTTTTTGCATAGTTACGATTCAAGCTTTTTGCTTTTTTGCTCTCTGAGCCTTGTTAATGATCCTTCCGCAGGTTCACCTACGGAAACCTTGTTACGACTTTTACTTCCTCTAAATGATCAAGTTTGGTCATCTTCCCGGCAACATCGGCAATGCCGAGACATTGCCGCGCACCAGTCCGAAGACCTCACTAAATCATTCAATCGGTAGTAGCGACGGGCGGTGTGTACAAAGGGCAGGGACGTAATCAACGCGAGCTTATGACTCGCGCTTACTGGGAATTCCTCGTTCATGGGGAATAATTGCAAGCCCCAATCCCTAGCACGAAGGAGGTTCAGCGGGTTACCCGGGCCTTTCGGCCAGGGAAAACACGCTGATTCCTTCAGTGTAGCGCGCGTGCGGCCCAGAACATCTAAGGGCATCACAGACCTGTTATTGCTCAATCTCGTGCGGCTAGAAGCCGCCTGTCCCTCTAAGAAGATTTGTTTGTACGTTGGTAGTAAAAACCCACCGACCGAAGTCGGGGACCTTCGTGATACCATAAGTTACGTCTATTTAGCAGGCTAGAGTCTCGTTCGTTATCGGAATTAACCAGACAAATCGCTCCACCAACTAAGAACGGCCATGCACCACCACCCACCGAATCAAGAAAGAGCTATAAATCTGTCAATCCTTCCGGTGTCCGGGCCTGGTGAGGTTTCCCGTGTTGAGTCAAATTAAGCCGCAGGCTCCACTCCTGGTGGTGCCCTTCCGTCAATTCCTTTAAGTTTCAGCTTTGCAACCATACTTCCCCCGGAACCCAAAAGCTTTGGTTTCCCGGAAGCTGCCCGCCGAGTCATCGGAGGAACTTCGGCGGATCGCTAGCTGGCATCGTTTATGGTTAGAACTAGGGCGGTATCTGATCGCCTTCGAACCTCTAACTTTCGTTCTTGATTAATGAAAACATTTTTGGCAAATGCTTTCGCTTCTGTCCGTCTTGCGACGATCCAAGAATTTCACCTCTAACGTCGCAATACGAATGCCCCCATCTGTCCCTATTAATCATTACCTCGGGGTTCCGAAAACCAACAAAATAGAACCGAGGTCCTATTCCATTATTCCATGCACACAGTATTCAGGCGAAGGTAGCCTGCTTTGAGCACTCTAATTTGTTCAAAGTAAACGTACCGGCCCACCTCGACACTCAGTGAAGAGCACCGCGATGGGATATTAGTTGGACCGCCCCGTGAAGAGCTAAGCCCACCGGTAGGACGTACCACATAATGCCAGTTAAACACCGCGAGCGGTGAACCGACACTGTGACACACAGATTCAACTACGAGCTTTTTAACCGCAACAACTTTAATATACGCTATTGGAGCTGGAATTACCGCGGCTGCTGGCACCAGACTTGCCCTCCAATGGATCCTTGTTAAAGGATTTAAAGTGTACTCATTCCGATTACGGGGCCTCGGATGAGTCCCGTATCGTTATTTTTCGTCACTACCTCCCCGTGCCGGGAGTGGGTAATTTGCGCGCCTGCTGCCTTCCTTGGATGTGGTAGCCGTTTCTCAGGCTCCCTCTCCGGAATCGAACCCTGATTCCCCGTTACCCGTTACAACCATGGTAGGCGCAGAACCTACCATCGACAGTTGATAAGGCAGACATTTGAAAGATGCGTCGCCGGTGCTAGATGACCATGCGATCAGCACAAAGTTATTCAGAGTCACCAAAGCAAACGATGGGACGGACGGCAAACCATCCGCCACCGATTGGTTTTGATCTAATAAAAGCGTTCCTTCCATCTCTGGTCGGAACTCTGTTTTGCATGTATTAGCTCTAGAATTACCACAGTTATCCAAGTAAATGTGGGTACGATCTAAGGAACCATAACTGATTTAATGAGCCATTCGCGGTTTCACCTTAATACGGTATGTACTGAGACATGCATGGCTTAATCTTTGAGACAAGCATATGACTACTGGCAGGATCAACCAGGGAGCTTCGCGAAGCTTCCCTCTCTCTTCGAATTCACACACACTTTCGTGTTCTTTCCGTTCTCATCGCGTCGTCCGCTCTTTTAGAGACGGATCGACGATGCCCCATTCATTTTTGATTTTATAAAACTTGCACAACAGCGTGCAGTTTTAGACACATCAATATCCTCGATTTGTTCCACAAATTCTCTATCTCGGATATGTGCGCCTCCAGAGACACCCAACATATCACACCCAGGATTTTCCACTGACTAACTCCTCGGATGATACGTGGTGTGCCTTCTCTCCACTCTCCCTCTTATTCTACTTCTCTTCCAGACACCATATACATCCTAGATTTTCCACTGACTAATTCGGATAATATGTGCCTTTCTCTCTCCACACTCCTTTTAATTATATCATACTTCGAGGCATCATATCGTTTCGATTTTTCCACTGACTAAAATTTTAATCGGATATGTGCCTTTCATATATACGTTCACAGAAAGATCTCAGTTACAGACAAAATTCATTATATTTCCTTCATAAATATAAGGATGGCATCGGATGCTCGATAAAGCGCGTATCACGCGTGCCGCTGCATCCACCGGGAAGCACGGAGTACACGCACGCTAGCATCCACCGTAGAAGCACGGACCACTACACGCTGGACAAATCGACAAAGCGCGTATCATTCACGCTGGTCATGTACGTAATAGCGCGGACAAGTGCATGCTGAGCAAACGGGAAAGCGCGGACCGTGCCATGCTGGTCATAACGAGTTGGCACGTAATGTGCGCGCTAGGCATATCGAGATCTGACACCTCTTGGGTTTGTATCTACTTTCTCCCTCTTTCAAAGTTCGAACTTTTATAGTTCGATACTTTATATGTACCCGACGCTAGCCTTCCTTAGCGTTTTGTTAAAGTTTAAATCGTCCATCTGCGTGGATAAAGAGTTGAATGCATAAGGTCGTACAAGCATACACATAAGTGCATACGTGTCACCAACGTCACTTTTGGACGCTCACCACATAAGGGCCATTCGGTCTTAGACACCGACCCGTGGTAATGCTGTGTGGAGAAATCCGAAACGCAACACGGCAAGAACAGTCGAGACAGAATCTCGAGGAGCGGTGACTGCTTCTCAACCGAGGTCATAGAATAGCCACGCGCCCAACGCTGCTCCGACCGAGACGCTCGGACCGTCGCTCTCCCTTATAGATACCGAACGGCCGGCCGGAACGCCGGCGCCGCCGTACCTTACGCACGGGCGCTTATGGGTGTAAACCGCCGCTACAACAGCCCGTTCGCCTGGCACGCTGGGACTTAGCCGCGGAGAGCGCCGGGGCCAAGAGTGAACCGACTGAACGAATTATTATAAACAATCGCCGCGACCATTAACACGATAAATACACGGTCCGAAACAACATTCGAAAATAATTTCTCGGGACTTTGAAATTTTCGGAGCGATTGGAGTTTTTCGCGATTATCTCGAAAACGAGCACGACGACCGCGGTCGAACCATTAGAGAAATACGTTCGCAATGCAACGGGGAACAAGGATCGACGGTTGTTTCG